>SNQJ01S0108233.1:14498-24864 GCA_010110895.2 Picea sitchensis
ACTTTTTTACGTTGAACAATAACACCTCCCGAAGGATGATCTGATGTGGCAGCCTAACATCACCATGTTGATGTGTCAAGAAAGAGAAGGTGGCAGGTGCTAGGTGTCACGACTGACGAGTGCACCATATGTTCATACTGATGACTGCCACGTATCCTCTTAAATCAATGGTTGAGATCTCCTTTGGGTCTTCAGACTCTGGAAAAATCAAATCTCAAACCTCCTCTGCCTTCAGCTTCTTTACCCGGAGTTGGTGATCTATTGACATGTGTCCTCGTTGATGGATGGTTCAAATTCACTTCAGGCCTTCGGCACTTCTGACCTTGGTACTTTGACTCTTCAACACTTCGACCACTTCAGGACCTTTTCTCTGAATGCTGCACTTTGACGCTTCTTGTGCGGGCCGTGAACTTGGACAACCTGCTTCCCTTGACAACTATATGTGATAACATTTGGCTACACAGGGGATGTCATGTTCCCTACAAGCTGCCAAGAACAATCAGTTCCATTTGCCTTATGCATTGGGCTATGGATTCTAGCTCAAAACTTTTGTTGAAAAAAAACACTGAAATATGTACACACTACTCTACTAAAAATGAAAACAAACACATGGGCTCCAGAAGGAGCTTATTTATGTATAATCCTATACTAACTAATCTTTACAAAGTGCTAGGTGAAAGAAAACTTCCACCATAGTCATTCAAGTAACTTCCTAACTATAATCTCTTTTACTCTGTCAGTGATTGATAGCAGATGATGTAACCGTGACAGAAGAATGATTACATCCTTCAAATTTCCTCCAGATGGCAATGGTGGGATAAGACTTGGAGGCTTAAAATCATGGAGGAAAAGAAACTCCATGTATTCCCCTACAGACTCATAGAATAAGTGAGAACATTTACTGGGCTGGTGGCAGAAAACATGCTCTGTCCCACAGTTGTTCACACACAGCTGAATGTCTCTAGCAAGCATGGGTGAGTGAATGACTGATGCAGGCTGACTGATCCCAGGTGATGGTTTCTCACTTACAGGTTCTGAACTTGAGATAAATTTCACATTTGGATCCTCCTTTTCTCCTTCATGGCTCTCCCAAGGACCGGATTCACATCATAATAAACATGAACCATGGGAGAGTTCTTCTCTTCATCGTCTTCATTGGGATATTCATCGCAAGTTGTTTGTTCTTGGCCAGTATACTAAATCACTTCTTCATCATAAGTAGGGCTGCCAAGAACATCTATTTCGAGGACCGGAATATCCTCTACATCTTCATAAGAGCAGCAAGCATGATCTGCCTCCAATTTCTCTATTTTTGCAAAAAGTGATTTTACCAGTCCCACCAGCTCACCCAAAGAGTCTTCTTCATCCTCATAGTCTGGATCAAAATATGATATATTCTAAACACAATTGTTATATTCCTTATAATAGTTATGAGAAATAAGCTTAGAGGAATAAAAATTTTGACAATGTCTATTGAAAGCTGCATGGAACTGCTCTAGGGAGGATATGCTAGTAGGGGGTAAGGAGTGGTACCAATTGTGAGCATCTCCTGCTAACGAGATCATGAAAATATTTAATAATACATCCTCATGATTTATTTCCCATTGATGTATGAGTTCATGAAACTCAAGGAGATGTTGAGAAGGGTTGTCCTCTTTACACTCTCTAAATATGGGAAAATAACCACACCATTCATTTGGAGTAGGAACAACATTAGGAAAACCAGGAACAGAGGAGAAATTAAAAGGAGCATACCTCCTAGCCAATATTCTTTCCATTTCGAACCAGTGGAGTCGCCAATTGATCCTTTAATCATGGAGTTTCTAGGTGAATGATATGCAGTCTAAATGTGTCTGGTCTTTGTTCACCATCAAAGACCAGATCTGATTGTTGTCGATCTCCTAGGGAACTTTCAAGCTGAGAAAGAGGTTGATAAAAGCCTTCTCAAAAAAGTTCTCTAGGTCAGCTCGGGTGTGCTAGAGGCAGCCACAACTGAAATAGTGGAGTTGCCAGGTGCAAGTTGCAATCTTTGATGTACTAAGTTCTAATGCACCTTCAGAACCAGTAAGCTTTGTCATTCTATCCCAGAGAAATGTCTTCAATTCGTTCACCGACAATGGCGCCAGAAATATTATCACTAGAAGTCACCTTCAGATTGCATTAAAGGTAATCCCAGTACCCATCAGTTTATGTGTCACAGGCAATTGAGTTTTGAGTGGTCAAATGGAGAAAACTAAATAATAATAGCATTCTAACTCAGAAATCTGGACTATCATGCACCATCCATTGAGGTCTTGAATCAACTTCAGTTAATAAGTTGGATTAAGGGTGAGTAGGAGGAATATTTAGTGAGAAAGGTGTAGAGGTCCACTATGAACATCATATTTTCCAGCAACCTAAGTAGGAAAAAATTAAACACAAGGTCCTCTTGGATTCAAATTTCAAGGAAGCTTAAAGAAATCATAACAATACTATAATAAAAAATTTACCATAATATAGTTACAACAATCCATGTGAATCAATCAAACATGAACTCTCTCAGTATCAGAGGCAAATAAGATGGAGTAAGAAAGTTGACTTAGATTAACCAAGATGTCTCAAAAAAAAATACATAATCAGAGAATCAGTTGTTCTCAATCAAAATATTACAATAGCAAGGAGCCTAGCTCAACCATTCGACCATAACAAAATATCAAAATGACTACTATATACTCAGAACAATTTGCCACTTCCAACAGAGGAATGCCCAAGTCTTTTCATTCAAGGATTTTCGTCTGCATGTTCTCTGGCAGATTGTGCATGTAGTCTTCTGTCAGATGCGAGTTTATGTCAAACGTAATCGTGTTTCAGTAGGAACCTGCAGAGGAACTGACTTGCTAACAGTCTGACCTGACTTTCCATTTATGTGGTGAGATGAGATTTCAACCACCTCTCTCACTTTCATTAACTACCTGCATCAGGATTGAACGAGATTAAATAGCCACGGGGCGACCACATCGTGCTCTCGGATAGGACACCATATAACACGAAATTTCGGGGCCATCAAAAGAGGTTTGGATTCATACTGCTTTTGGACCTGCAGTCCACCACCTTTCGCCACGTATTCCTTCTTCCTTACCATGGTTTCAATTGCGGGACCGCTCAAGAAAATTATCCCCCGAGCATGTTGCATCCCCACAATGAACTGTGGCTGTGGATCTAGTCCTGATCTGAGATCTGGGTGCACCTGCTAGATTTAGCGCCACTGCCAATCTTATTCGCTCGCTGACTTTAGAATCCACCAAACTGTGCCCTCGGGGGGGGATGCTACATTTTGACTTTGAACAATAACAACTCCTGGAGGATGATCTGACGTGGAGGCCTAACGTCACCATGCTGATGTGTCAGGAAAGAGAAGGTGATAGGTGCCATGTGTCATGACCAATGAGTGTGCCAGATGTCCATACTGATGACCGCCACATATCCTCTTAAATTGATGGCTGAGAACTCCTTTGGGTCTCCGGACTCCTAGAAATCAAATCTCAAACCTCCTCTGCCTTCAGTTTCTTTACCCAGATCTGGCGATCTATTGATGCGTGTCCTCACCGATGGATGGTCCAGATTCACTTCAGGCCTTTGGCACTTTTGACCTCGGGACTTTGACTATTTGGCACTTCGGGACTTTTGCTCTGAATGTTGCGCTTTAACACTTCTTGTGTGGTCCGTGAACTTGGACAACCAGCTGCCCTTGACAACTATATGTGATAACAATTTGTAGCATCTCTTATATATTTCTTTTATTTCCAACAATCATTTTATTCAATACTTTGTTGTAACTCTAATATCTCATGTGTTGCAACTCCTATTGTTGCAACTATGGACTCACATTACAACATTTTTCTTTCCAGCTAACAATTGTTTTGTTTGTAGTTTGGGTTAGTTTATTTCATTTGTTTACAACATTTGTTCATGACATATTGTGGTTTGATTTCTACAGCTTGAGGTTTGTTTCATTTCAATGCATGATCCATCATATGTTTGTCACATTAATCAAGATCATTTTAATACTTGAACAAGTCACCTTTGATGTCTGTGTGATTTATTTCCAACAAGTGTGACTTTTACTTTCCTATAATAATGACATTTACTTTCTTGCAAGTGTGACATTTACTTTACTACAAAAGTGTGTTTCCATTCCTACAAGTGTGGATTCGATTGTGTGGTTTAATTTGGCGACTTGATAAAGCATCTTTATATATTTCCTTGTGGCATTCATTTAGAATGACTACAACACATTGGAAATTACAACATCATACTTTCATATATGGTGCATGATAGTTCATAAGCTCTATATGATCCTATATTGATAATTAAATGCACAACTCTTCAATTGATTACTAAATTAAATAGGAAGTGATTGAAAAGTTCGTCATTTTTGGCGTTGTTTTTAGGGATCTATCAAAAGTATAATTGTTTTTTTTTGTCATTTGGATTTTGCAGTAGATTGAGTGATACAATTTCCTTTCAGCAAGTTGTAGAACATCTTTCTAATCTTTTCTATGCATAGATTTAGGGATAAACAAGTTAGATTCATTAGTTCATCCAAAAACCCTCATAAAACTAACAGTGCAAGTCACTCTCGAGAGGAAAAGGAGCACAATCAACCGAAGTATTTGAGACTTACAACAAGTTCCCTTGCCAAAAAGAGACGTGAGTCCTTCACTCAAGAATTTGAGTCGTACAAGCTTCCATACAAATAAACAAAAAATTCTTCAAAAGATATAATCAGTGAGCATTACCACTCTGGGGAGTTCATGTTTCCTAACTCCTAGAAAGCACCTTCAGAAGCTAAGGAAAACCCTTAGAGGAAGATGGCACATGAAATTTTCAAGGAATAAACCTTTGCCTTTGTATTCTTGATTAAAGGATCAAATTAACATACCAAAATGAAGAATATCCCTCATTTAGCCATGTCAAATTGTCATGGTATATCCAAATAAGACCCTGACACCTTCCTCTTTGAATTCAACATGCTTTGTAGAAGTTATGATTACATTTTGGATGCCCATAAATTGAAACTTTCCCTTTCCACACTCAAGAATGTTGCAGTATGTTGTTTCATGGGCCTTGGTAAGGATAACATCCGCACATGGGATCAAATGATGAAAAAATTCCTAGAGAAGTACCAAGATTATTGTAAAGACAAAGAAAGGAGGGAGGAATTCTTTATAATGACACAACCTGAATATGAGAGCATTGAGGACTATGTCAAAAGATTCAACTATAATTTGTAGAGGGAAGGAAGGTAGATTTGGCTCCTGAGACACAACCTATCTTATTCTTGAGAGGAATCCAATATGATTTCATTGAAATTTTGAACCTAATGGGAGGAGGAGATATCTCCCAACAAGATTAACCTATCATCATGGAACTTTTGTCGATTGACATATGATTTTCATTTTTATAATTGAAGGGAATATTCGTCGATTGACATAGATATCACTTGATTGATTTTATTCCACCGTCTACTAGATGTAGAAAATAAAGAAGTTTACATTTTGTGTGATACTTTTTTAAGAGATTAAAGTGAGAAATTTTGATAGCGATCAGGAAGTTAGTTTATTTCATTAGATTTGGTCACTTTCATTTTACATCAAGAAAAATGAGGTCATATTAAGTCTTTATATTTTTAGTGTTCTAAATCTGGTCAATAATATTTCTCAATCAATTTTGTTATATTTCCTACTAGATTTATTACATTGTTGATTTCTAGTTTTTGATGGAAAAATTTAAATATGTAACAAACAAAACCCTAATGAAATTTTCAAACATAGTTAGAGTCTCACTATGATCCAAGTTCTATGCATTTGTTGAACTTCTCTCAAAGAAGTTTGTCCCATTCTAAACCAACCTAGATGCTCAAAAAACATATCATAGTTTTAAATCAATTATAACTCTAACATTGTGGGTCATCAGATTCTAGCAAGTGGAAGGAACTTTCCTACATCATTTAGCTAGTGTAGTCTTTGATATGCAAATCCAACTTCTCAATGAGTATTGAATATGCTATGTTTATACTTCCCCATTTCCACATACTCAACATGATCTTTCCTCCTATGATTCGTTAGGTTGTTCTCATCTTCTTATATGACATCTCAACCTGTGTGAGTTGTTTTTTAGTTGTGTTATTCATGCTTTTCACATCATGCAATGTTATGCCTCAAGTTCTTTTGCACTTTCAACTCCTCCTATCTATTGAAAGTGTCTATGTAGTATTGTTGTTTTCTTTTGGCATGTTTCCTTGAATTTTTCTTCCTATAGTATTGGCCTTTTCTCTGTTGGGCACCTTTCGTTTTTTATATCCCACTCTTCAAATCTTTTCTACGTATTTTTGGTTCCATGTTTTCTTTCTCCTTTTCAATTTATCTTCGTTGATTTTCTCTGAGATCATGTTGTTGTATGTCATTGCCATTTTCTATTTATATTGAATCAATTTTGTCAGTACCTCCAATTATAATGGGCATAGTCTTCTTTTAGCTAAAAGTCTCTTGTAAGGGTTGTTTCTTTTTATTCTTAGGTAGTTTATTATTAGGTGTTTTGGCACTTACTTGCACTAGTTTCCTCTACTTTTGGAAATACTTGGTCCTCATACTTCACATCCATAAAGGAATTTTTTTTTAATTTTTTTATCATTTAAAGAGAGTGCACTTCATTTGCTAGCATTGAACCTATGTTTTTGTATATCCATTTTGCAACAAAAATAATATTTTCCACCCTCATTGTAGTGTTTTCCTTGTCCATGCTTCTAAACCTAGCTTCCTATTGAAATCTAGTCCTATATATTTATATGTTTGGGTTATCTATGATGGTTTTCCTCTTACATCAGTTTGTAGTTTCTTTTTGAGTGAAAATACTACTATCATAGTTTGACTCATGTTCACATTCTTTCAACATCCTCACAAAAAATCTCTAAGGCCTCTAAGGGATCATGCAGATTGCATCATACCCCAATTGTTAGTGTCACATCATCTACATACAACAAAATATTTATCGTAATCATTGTCATGTTCACCCCTTATTCACCTTCTTGTTTATCCATTATTTTTGCATATCTATATAAACATTGAATAGTGTGGGGGAGAGGGGGCTATCGTATTTCACCTAATGTCACTATTGAAGCTCTATGAAAGGCCCTCTATAGTTCTAATTTTATCCTTTAGTTTCTCATATAACTTGTGTATTGTTGCTTTCTAACCATTCGGGACCCCAATTCCATTTACTTCTCCTAAATTTTCTAGCCTAGGATGACGTTGAAGGCTTTTTTGAAATAAAAAAAACAACTCTATAGTTGTGTGTCTTTGTTGTCTCAAGTCTTTTTATTATGTTAATAAGTGTTATGTAATGGTCGATGATGAATTGCGTTAGTTGAAAACCAACGTATCTTTTAACTCTTTTTTCATTTTCTTCGACGCAACTCATTTCTTTCCATAATCACGCTTATAAACTTTGCAAAAAAATTTGGGTTGATTATGATATCTCAGTATTTTATTGAATTGTTTTTATTTTCTTCTTTTTTGGAAAATACACATTCAGGGGATATCCACCACATAAATCGAATTCTTCAGGGTTCAAGGCCAATACAACAATATTTTCATTAAAATCTTAACATGTCACTTGCAAGAATTAACATGGATGGGAATGATAACACTCTTACTCTCAACCACCTAAACATGGATGAGATTCTCTAGTTTATGGGACAATAAACCCTTGTTCCCAAAAAAACTATTATCATTATAATATATAATAAAAAATAAATATTAATAACCATTATCATTATAATATATTGTTAATAAATTCAAATTGCTATATTATTGGTAAAAAAATGATCATCATAATAACATTGTTGATCAATTCAAATTGCTATATCGTTGGTAAAAAATATGATTGAAAATACTATTGGCTCTGTGAAACCCACCACACATGGGACATAGACTTAAATATATTTCAAATACAAAGTTAGAAAGTCTTTTAAGGAATGAATACACATTAAGGTCTTTAAGGCGGTTTTAGTGGAAATATCTCTCTTTTCTTCAAATTATAGGTAGTTAGATAAATTTAAGATTATTTAAGATTGATAAATTTTAGGATTTTAGACAAATTGATTTTTAAATATCTCAATACAATTAAAGTATTGGTTTTTAGATGGAACAACCCCTAACTTGAACCCACCATTATTGGATCCATAAAATCTTATCCCTACCATTATTGGATGCATAAACGCTTATCCCTAACCTTTAAAAACTGCTAACACCAAAATTTTGGCATGGCATTAATGTACTTTGAAACCTAATTTATAATTTTAGAAGGACTAGAGAGCCAACATGCCTTTCACTGGCTACATCCCCTCACACATTTTTTTTTCCATTGGCCATGCTCAAGGAAATTAACTGATATTACTAATTATGAGGCTTGTAAGTATGAAGAATATAACACTAGTATTAATAAGGAGGTTGTGAAAGATTCACATATTAAAAAACTCAAATTCATATGACTTATTGACCCTAAATCTAGTGAACATCGTTATGTGATCCAGATTTTATGAGCAGAACAAAATGAATACAGATTATTATCAAAAGATGATTAACACATAATAACAGATATACAGTAAAACCAGCTTCTATTCAATAAGGAAATAAGTTGAAACTATAAAATGCAGCAGAAAACAAGCTTGCTAGAATGGTGGTGGCTTATCTCTGAGAAGAGATGTGACGAATGTGCTCATTCGCCAGAAGATGATTACAACAAGAATCTCAAGGCCTTTTTACAATAAACAGGAATGTCAAAAACCCTAGACATCCAAAAACCTAATCCTAAGAGAAGAAGCATCAAAAGGCATGCGATCCTCGTTTGGGTAAGTTAGTACATCAACTTCTCGGGGTCGTAACTTTTGCATACGATCTTCGTTTTAGGCGCACAATATCCCATTGGAAAGGTCTATCTGAGGACTACACATGTTTCTTGTTGCAAGCCCAATATTTTTTGATTGTGGTGAGCCCTAAAAAATTTGTTTAGGGTCTCAAAACAACCCCGGAAGTCAGCGACCCAAAAACTAGGAAAAAATTATCGAACTGGAAAACTGCCAAAATGATCTAGTTGGAATAGGTGGGAGGCCAATGACATCCATCTGGATCAATCCTCCCCCCTTATGAAGCAATGGTATCCATTGCGTTGATTTCCCCCATTAGATGAGGAAATTTTTGTTGAATTTGTCCCTGGGTGAGCCACTTGCCTTAGTGCAGGAGCTACCCTATTTTGATAACTCGATAAATTTGGGTCCTTTGTTGGCAAGTTCCCTCACTACTACATATGGCCAGATTATTCCATGAAATTTTTTCACGTCTCCATTATTTTCATCTTTTTTTTTAAATAGGGCGAGATTTTCATCGATATTGCCACGACAGTTCGTCACAATATCCAAAAATAGGTTATTTTAACTTGGTCGGGATTTTCGTCGCTATTGCCACAAACTTTCGTGGAAATAACGACGAAAAGTTTGTGTATCTCATTGGTCGGTTTTAATGGCTAGTTGACTATTTGATCTATATATACCTGACTTTAAGAGACTTTGCGTCACAATTGCTATAGTTGCGACATTATTCTTGGCTTTTGTTTGAGCTGTTTATTTTTTTCGTCACCCACCGGTTGAACAAATCCAATTCTCGATCTACATAGCTCGGATTTTGAAATTGCAAGGTTAGTATGTTTTTTTTTATTGATGTACTCATTTAACTTGTTAATTTTTGTTCAAATGTCCAAATTTCATGTAGCTTGTTTTTTCCTTGATAATATATTATATGTGTAGTACCATATTTCACGTATTTGGTTTTTGGATCTAGATAGTATATTCTATGGAAAATGGTATGTGGATTCCATAATATTCTAGGTTTATGGAATCCATATACCCTTTTCCCTTCAATTGTGTTTAGAATGTCTCTCTCTTTTCATTGATAAAGATATGGAAGTGCTCTTGAAACTCAACCCTGATCGGTGAAATGATAGTAATTGATTGTCATTTTCTTCTCTCTTTTATTTTTAAGAACTAACAAAAAAACACCAACAAAGCTTGATTGAAGCTTTGATACCACTTGTTACATCCCTAGTACCCAAATGGGATCACACTTGCATAAATTGAAAATAATATAACAGTGACAATAATGGTTGGGATACATGCACACTTAATGGTAATTGGCTAGCACTTACTAATTCAATTAAATGAAGGAAGAAATCTCCATGAATAAAATCTTGAAGTTGATTGTTATATTGATAAATGATAAGTTATGGTATATATAAGATAGGGAGGAAACTCATGTTTATAACAATAAGATAC
>SNQJ01S0108234.1:0-12299 GCA_010110895.2 Picea sitchensis
AAATTTGACTTAAATTGCTCTTCATTCCATCAGCAACCATAAACGTTCATCAACCACAAATTTTTTAGTTGTGCTAGTCTCTTTTGAAGGGCATTGCATCTAACAGAACCCGATGTTTTCCAATGACACAACTCCGCCTTCTATTTTTCATCATCTCTAAAGTTTCCATCGCATGGTGGAATTGCATCATGCCATCTCCACACCCTCTATCAAGCAAGTTCATAGAAATAAGTAGCTATTACTTAGACACAACAAACCTAATGATATATATAAGTGTGGCGGTTCATAATTACTTGCAAAAATGAAAAAGGTGAACGGAATTACATGCTGGTTCAAAGATTATGCTGAATTGCATAATCTGCATCTATGTCGTAAAAAAATTCCTTACCATGTCGTTGGTGGTGTATTTGAGTAGGCCAACAACCATGGCTTCTAGCATCAAGGCAATTCAATAGAAAATGCACCTTTAGAAGGGTTATGTTCTCCTAACTAATTCCTAATTTTTTTCATGGAGCATGTCTACCCCACCAATGAAACCTGATTCAATTAAAATTAAACAAAAAAATTAATTAAATAAATATAGAAAATATTCAAAATTATCATAATTTATATATAAAGAGTTTAATATGTTATTTTACTAAAATAGATTTTGGGTGGAGAAAAAAACAATCTATTCCACAACTACCAACTACATAAGCTAAACTCAATTAACACCCATTCTATCAACTTATTAATCAAATAAATAATGTTTTTTTTACAATACTAAAATTTTTTACACCATTTCCAAAGTTGCTTCTTTAACAATGTGTATCTCTAACCTAGAAAACAAGAAAGAGCCTTTTTTTAACAAATCCTATATTTTATCTTCTTTACAATATAATTTAATGTGTTACTATGTCCTTCGTCACTTCATATATGTTTCAATTCTTTACCTTTTATATTCTAACTTAATGTAATGTTTTTTTAAATTGCATTGTTTTAAATTTCACCTTATATATGTTTCAATTTTTTACCTTTTAAATTTATATATATATATATATTTTTAATGTTGCATTGTTTTAAATTTCAACTTCTTTTGGTTTTTTTTTGCACTTGCAATTATTTTTATGTTTTTCTTATTTTAAATGTATTAAATGTATTTTAATGATTAAAAAATGAAAGTTCTAAAATTTGAAATAATTCTCATTTGATCATAAATTTGAATAAATGTTTTTTTATAAAATATCATTTTTATTTATAGGTTTAAGGGTAATTATAAAAAATCTCCTAACTTGCCTTGCAAGAGCTAATGATATCACTTCTAAGAGACATGCTTTATCCTTCCACCATATCTTTATACATTCATTAGAAATGGTGTCCTTTTTATTACTAATTATCTTACATCCCAAATTTTGGTCAATTATATTTATGTTTTTCTTAATTTAAATGTATTTTATTGATTAAAAATTGAAACCCCTAAAAATTGAAATAATTCTCATTTGACCATAAATATGAGTAGATGTTTTTTTATAAAACACCATTTTTATTTATAGGTTTACTGTTAATTATAAAGGATCTCCCAACTTGTGTTGCAAGAGCTAATGATATCACTTGGAAGAGACATGCTCTATCCTTCCACCATATCTTTATACATTCACTAGAAATGGTGTTTTTTTTACTACTAATTATCTTACATCCCAAATTTTGGTCAATATCCTAGGTAAATCATACTCATAAAGTGTGGTGTATTGGATAAATTTAGTGCATACAAATGAGAACAAATATCTTTATTATTCATGCCAAATTTTTTTGATAGAGATGTGTGAGTAGTATTAAAGGTGTGCCCACCATAGTGAGTTAGTATTGCTTTTCTCTTACAAGGAAATTCAAAGGCAAACAATGTTAATGTTGATGGAAATGGTGAGGATATACTACAATAGTAGTAGAGAAATGGAAGTGTTGATACTTTTGCTGAGATTCCCTTGCATAATTTCATATGCTTCTACTCACATTGGGAGGATACATGACATATCGAGTTTTGAACATAAGAAAAATATTTGAGACTTCACACACTTTGTTATTGATGAATACAACATGCAACAAGTCTCTTTGTATGATATATATAATTTTTGGTTTAGATTTAATAGTAGTAAGAGTTCGAGCCTGTGCATATTTGTGTTGTTTTGGCACTTTCCAAAAGTAACAACAATAGTTATAATTACCACATTCAATGGCATGAATAACACAATGGGAGTGAACAACTAGGCATATAAGTGACCCTCTACATTTAAGGTAGAGCTTCCATAACTATCCCCAACATGATTTCAATTTTGCAATATACAAATTGAAAACAAAAGAAAACCTTTCTTTTCTTAGCCTCTAGATTCCGCAACTCCCCCCTAAGCTAACCATTTTTTTTTTATGTATAACTTACTCTAATAATTAAATTCAATCCATCCATTCATTAATTATAATAACAATTATGACATTATATCTCCATAGGAAGACCGAGAATTATATGGAGATCATCCCATAGAAGAATGATGGAAACAATTTGGAAGGAGGCAAGAAGGATGTGAGCAAGAAAGAAGGGGGAATAAGAAGGAAGGTGATGGTGGTGGGGATAAGATGAATATTTATGGGGTGAAGAATGATGGTGATGGGGGTGAATAATGATGGCAGGGAAAACAAAAAGAGAGGAGGGGATGATGATAATAAGGACAATGATGAATCCAAAGGTACGGTGAAGACAATAAAGATGAATACAAGAAAAATAACTCTCTATTACTAGATATGTTATTAAGTATGTTCATCCTCCTCATATATTCTGTGATGAAAACTCTTATGCCTACTTGTAACATACCCGACCACCCATAGGCCGAGCTACGCCACTTAAACAGGCTACAACACACCCAACCACCCGCAGGCTAGGCATGCTGCAGTTCCAAGACTCAATTCTCTAATCTCTAATTCGAAAAGAAAGGACTTCTCAACAATGTTAGAAGCATGCACACCACATGCATAAGACAAGATCCATGTCACAACATAAAAGAGATAAACAATGTGCCATGCACAACAAATAACCAGCAGACAAGCACATTAGAATACATATCTCAAAGATAATTAAATACACAACAAAATACATTAAACATTAAACACAGAGAGCACTTATCTTTGCAAGTAAACATTCACCAACTGGCTGCAGACCAAGGACGTTCCTCCCAACCATAGATGTTGATGTTCATTTACTCTCAACAATAGGTCACCCTCGATCCAGGGCTATGAATCCACAAGGATGGGTCCTAGGCCAAGTCTAAATACACAGTAGTTAGCTAAGTAGCTCTCAGGTTTCCCAATCTCACATAAATCCTAATTTCCAACTATCTTTCCCCCTAAGCCTGCACAACCCCAATAAATGAACACCTTTCTTTGCCATGCAGTCCCTGAGGCTGTTCCATTTCTCTCAATGGCTCCAGTGCTACTGGTCAGGAAATCTCCCTACTGGAAATTCTAAGGACTCTCAGCTGTGGATAGTTCCAGCCGAACTGCCATCAAGTTCATGCACACAGGCATCCATTCCCTCTGGGAATGAACGATAAATCATTACAACCATTCAATTATGGCTCTCCTCTTCCTTCCATTCATTTCCATGCTCAGCCCAAGAGAACATGAACTAACAGTAGTGAGTGAAGAGGAACAAGAAAGAGTGAACTAGTGGGAAGAGGATGAACCAAGGGAAGAACAACCCCAAAAAACCCCCCAAGGGATGTTTAAATAATTACATGAAGACAAGAGCCACATGGACTCCCTCCCAAGAATCTCATGTAACCCCCTCTTCTCCATAAAATTAATTATGGGTAAATAAAATAATAATAACAAGACTTTGCCCTTCAAGCCCCCTCTCTTGTGGAATCATAGCCCCTTATCTCTTTTGTCCTTGCCGGTCTTGCAACCAACAATGTATTTTATTAATGTATAGGAAGTGTTACATTTCCTAGGCACTCTGGCCCCTTTTCAACTTTACTGCCTCACCAACCTAAGTCATATTTACATAATACATTATAGTTTATAAGGATTAGAACCGAGATGTTACATCCCCCTCCCCTTATTTTGGCACTGTCCTCAGTGCACAACACCATTCCAATGTTATTAACATTAAAATTCCAGGCCCTCTCGCCTTAATTCACATAGACAATCCAGCCCAATCTTATATACATAGGCACTCTGGCCTAAAACATGTATGCATAGGCATTCCAACCAAAAACATGTATGATGATCTTCAAAATTTATATTTCTGGCAACAGTTCCAACCAACAAGCTCTCCTTTCCTCTCAGCCTTTCACAACCCAAAGAAATGAACCCATTTCTCTGCCATGCAGTCCCTCAGGCTGTTCCACTTCTCCCCAACTTTAGTGCACTCGGCCAGGAAGTTTTCGAGTTATGGGTTCTAGAACTCCAGTTGTAGCAAGTCCATTGGACTTTCTTCCTTCCATGCCTTTGTCATTTAGTTGCTCCAACATCACCTTCTTTTCTCTCATAGTCTGGTACTTTTCTAGATCTTCAACATTCATCGTTTTCCTACAATATTTCAAATTAGCGAGCATGTGAGTTCAAAATTTGTGCATAAAATTCTCATTCTTTCTCATATTCTAAGAGTAAATTTTCATAATCCAATACAATACTTATCTTTGCGGTTCATGTATATGCATCCATATGGTTGTCTAGTTAACTTGGCTCACTATTTTCCTTGACTTACCCATTGTGTGAATGACCCCAATCAAGAGCTATCAAAGGCTCCTCTTCCTTGTGATCACTCACTTTCCAGGCCCAGTCTCAGGCATCCCCTTTTCTGCTATGCAGTCCCTCAGGCGATCCATCTTGCCTGCCCAAGGTTCTCTTGCACAAGAATTTTTCTAGGGACACAGGGTTCTCATGTCACAACACTAACCTTTTCCATGCTTTCCATATTTCATATCCAACATCTCATCTATATTATACACATACAATCATCATGAGATATCATTATAACCATTTCAAACATAAATGCCAAATCTGTTTTATACAGAAAAATAAAATTTTCCAAGCATGATCTTTCTGCTCATAATGGTTGGCTATACAGTTGTAGATATCAATATTCCTCATGGGCTTACATCCATGCCATATCCAAGACCATTCTACCTACAATTTCTTCAATTTACATTCGGCCAAAACAATTCATGAGTAATTATCAAATCATAATTCCCAAAACTGTTTTATATAGGAAAAAAAAACTTCTAGACATGAGCTTCTGCTCATAACAATTTGACTCTTGCAGCAATAGGAATTGGTCTTCTTTATGGGCTTACAACACTGCCATATCTCAGACCCCTTTCCTCCTGCAATTTCAACATTCCTCAGCCAAACAAATTGGCAATATCTCATGTACAAGATATATATTTTCATGGCAATGATTCAAAACAAAATCGCAAAGTGCTCTCAGAATTGTTTACAAATATAATTCAATTACTTCTATTAATCCAACTATCAATTGGAATGAACTCATCATTACATACACATGTATTATCAATCACACAGACTTTTCATAATGCAATAGTTAATAAGATAACAATCAATGTACCAATACCCATGGTCACATCTACACAATGCATCTATGCATTGACTACATAATACCACATAACTATGTCATGTATTCCACCATAATGAGTTGGAAGGTCTGGCCAATGATTCAACACATCATCCACACACTTCCCATTGCTTGCCTAACTATTTGGTTACCTTCCTTTTCCACCCAAACACAACACCAAGAATATAATCCTTAAGTTCTCTTCAGTGTTGGCAAAGATGTTGCAATCCAAACATCAGATATACAGTAGATACTATCGATCACTCACATAACGCTATAGCCCTTCCATATCCAACCATATTATGGTCTCACACATGACTAGCTCTATGGATATTCATTGTTATATAAGGAGTATGTCTCCTGAATTACCTGGTTATGATCCCATAACCAATCATAACATAATATGCAACTGACATTTTATCTAAGTGCATTCTAACATCAACAACACTTACACACTCTGGGCCTTCGACCATTACATATCAATTTAAATACTGAAAATCAACTGAGGGAATCCTTACCTCGATTCCCTTCAACATGTATGCATCAACGGAAACTGAATGCATACCTGCCTGGTTGTTACCAACCTACTTGTTGTTGTCTGACCAATTGATATTTGTAGAAGCTCACATACTTCCCCCTTCAACATTTTGATCACCATTTTTGCCATCCTCAAGGGTCTTCACCTTGATGGAAATTATAAGAAACAACAACATCCACATATTTAATCATGTTGTATCATTTTTCTTGAAAACATAATCCATCCTTAGTCATACTCAAACATTATTTAATAATAACATACTATTCTAAGTTCACCAGCATGTTATATGCATATCCAAGCATGTAAATATGAAAAATTACACATCTATATGCACCAAGCATTTATTGTCAGCATGCCTACTAATGCATATGCAATTTAACTTCATTGTATGCTTCATGCACTCTAGTGCATTTCTGTTTCAATTCACTTATTTAATTATCTCTGAGATATGTATTCTAATGTGCTTGTCTACTAGTTATTTGTTGTGCATGACACATTGTTTATCTCTTTTATGCTGTGACATGGATCTTGTCTTATGCATGTGGTGTGCATGCTTCTAACATTGTTGAGAAGTCCTTTGTTTTCAAATTAGAGATCAGAGAACCGAGTCTTGGGACTGTAACATGCCTAGCCTGCGGGTGGTTAGGTGTGTTGCAACCTGTTTAAGTGGTGTAGCCCAACCTATGGGTGGTCGGGTATGTTACAGATTGGTATCAAAGCTTCTGGTTGTAACACTGGGCCAATATGGGCTGACTCTGTTGGTCAGAGTCTCGTGGTTGAGATCAAATTATGACCGTGAAGTTGAAAATATTAGGAGGAATGGTGTTGTAGAATCTACACAGGAGTTAGATCATCAGAGATCAGTTGTACCGGGTTCGAAGGATCATGACTGTCCCCCTTCAAATTCAGGAGAAATCGCCACTGTAGGATTAGGAGAGATCCGGGATCGTTGGATCGAAGGACAGGTGAACAAGGGTCGTCTGATGTAAAGGAAGCAAGGGTTAAGGTCACAACCATCGAATCCCATGGGAGACAGAGATCAACGGAAAAGAGGCATTGCGAGGAACCAAGTTGCATGGGAGATAATTTCCCAAGGCGGTTCCCCAATCCAAACCACAATTTCACCAAGGGGTTACGTGTCAGCATCACGAGAATTGCAAGGCAAAAAGCGGGTTACTCTAAACCTCCGATACATGCCCCCGCAAATTGAAAGGCATGGAGTGATGTGACATGTTAGTAATTGAGAGATAAACCTCCAAAGAGAAGAAGTAGCCAGGGACCATCGATTTGTAGGAGGACACACGTCAACCGATCATGTGCTCTGGGTGAAAGAACTCCTAATACATAATAATCCATCCTGAATACATAATCCATCCTTAGTCATACTCAAACATTATTTCATAATAATAGACTATTCTAAGTTCACCAGCATGTTATATGCATATCCAAGCATGTACATATGCAAAATTACACATCTATATGCACCAAGCATTTAYTGTCARCATGCCTACTAATGCATATGCAATTTAACTTCATTGTATGCTTCATGCACTCTAGTGCATTTCTGTTTCAATTCACTTATTTATTTATCTATTTCTGTTGYARTTGGTTGTCCTTGAATTCCTTTAGATCCTTGATGCCTTGYVTGMTCCCATTCTTCTCATMTGCACTATGGTTCCCTGGGTCTGAACACTTTTCCAGCCACGTTCCACCTGGCCATTCTTTCCCACTTAGTACCATTCCCCAATGGAAATCCATTTTCATTCAGTGCCACTTTTGAAGTGAGAGAGAATTCCAATTCCTCTGCATTGGCATCTTGCTTCCACTTTGAACTCTGATTTAAGATTTTAGATAGTAGATAAGTCATATCTAACAAATCCTTCCCTGGAACTCCTATTCTTGACACATAGAGATTATTCACACACGACCTCTTAAGCTCTTTGTTTCCTTCCACATCAAGCTTGCAACTATTTACACATCTCTACCTTCAAGGCTATGGAGCCTTACTTTTCCTTTCTATGCCCATTAATGACATTATTCACCTACTAGCTTCATGTCCCATGTGAGGATTCTTTCTTTTGTAGTACCTCATCCAACTTTTGTAAGAAAAGTCATGCCTCCATGACCCTAACATCTGATCTTATTCTTGAATTGATCTGGTTATAACTCTAATCTTGATAAATCTGCAAGCAACCATCTTGTTAGAGCTATACACATCATACAAAAATTGTTAATTAAATTTATAGGTACCTTTTAATTTAAGTGATAATATTATTCTTTAATTAATATGATTTTTCCTTTTTATATGAATTAACTCTTTTTTAATCATGACTGTGTGTCGGTTCTTTTGTCTTCATGAGTTGATCAAAGACATGGATCGACTCATTATATTGTAATCATGCTTCTGTTGTGTTCTCAGTTCACAAACAAATCATATTTTGACCCTTTATCAATTCCATGTATTATTCTAGTGTTAACGCTCTATCGAATTAAATTTTTATGAGGTGCTTCCTTCAAACCATTTACATATGAGCAGATGTGCAAAACCACGGGCTTATTGATTTGAGCATTGCATTTTCTTTTCCCTTTGTTTCTTAATACAGACCCCCTTCTCCTAAGGCTGCATGACCTCCCGGTCAAGGGTCTTCAATCTCGAGCTGAATTGGCTCTCCAAAACCTTGATGGTTTCATTTTGTATCTAAACACATGCCCTTCTGTCTTTTTGGCACAGGTCCAATGGCCCCCGCAACCTTCTCCCTTGCCCTTGTGAAAAATATCAGAGTTGGCGCTAGCTCCTTTTTCTCTTGGCCCCTCCTTAGATGTGACCTTAAGAGGTGACCTCATGCAGACGTGCGATTGTGGCCATGCTCAAAGGTGGTTTGGAACCAAACTACTTTTCTCCCTGCAATTCACCTCAAGCCACCACATGTACTTTTTCCAAACCCGTGGTCTTGATTGCGGCCCTCCCTCGACTTTGTAAAGCCCGATAACCTCCCATCCCTGAAAGGCAAGGTGACCGTTGAACTCGCGATATTGATGGTGCTTCTAAACAGATGACCGATATCTACCTCTTGGGAACCAACAACTCAGATTTACCTCTCCCAGATTGACGATTGTGGTCGTTTCATAATTCTGGACTTCATAATTCTCAAATATCAAACTTTACTTCCCTCGAGATACATGGGATTCTGCCACGCATCCTTTTGAATCAGACGGTGGGGAATTACTTCGGATGATCCGACGATCGACGTTTACTTCAGGTCCTTACCCAAAATCCACAACTTCACGCCACCTGTTCTCCTGATTTGACGGTTCAGGTCTACTTTGGATGATCCGATAGTCGACGTTTACTTCGGGTCCTTACCTAGAATCCACAACGTCACGCCATCTGTTCTCCTGATTTGATTTTTCAGGTCTACTTCAGACGATCTGATAGTCAACGTTTACTTCGAGTCTCCAAATCTTTGGGCTTCAGGAGTTTCAACTCTCAACTGAAAACTCTCAGAGTAATTTCTCTGGAGTCCACTATCCATCGCCACATAGAAAAATACTGTAAGAGAACACGTGGTCCAATCAGGTGGGTGGAACATGTCACGTCCTATTTGAAATTTCAATCATCTGCACGCTCAAAACTTACTCACATGTGGTGCACATCCCATGTGTCCACGTCATCCCCGATGACGTCTGCAAGCCACGTCACTTCAAAATTTTTGGGTCCACATCACCTCCTGGTGACGTCATCATGCCCCATCACTCCGACTCTTCGGGCTTCGGGACTTCAGGAGTTTCCACACTAGCACACTTCCAATTCTCCCGAACTCCAATTTCCCGAACTGGCCAAACTACCACCATGTGTCTCCCTTATTGGATGACCCATATTAACCCCGAACTTTGGGATTTCATAAGTTACCACTGCAAGGATCAACAACTGAAATTCCTTTGAGCCTTCGGACTTCAGAAAACTCAAACTTCAACTTTTTTCTGAAATGTTTTTATCCGAATCTCGCGATCTACTGACACATTTTTCCCACAGATTGACGACTACGATTTCTTCGGGTCTTCGTACTTTGGAGAACTCAACTCTCAACCTTCTCTTTTCCCAAAAGTGCGAGGATTTCTATTGCATGTCCTCCTGGATCAGACGACTGCAATTCACTTGGGATCTCTGGGGTCCAGAAATCTCAATTCTCAACTTCTCCTTGCTAGCCTTTTCTCGGAGTTCTTTCACCTAGAGAACACGATTGATTGACACATGTCTTCCTAAAGATAGACGGTCCCCGAATACTTCTCTTTGGAGGTTCGTTTCTCGAGTACTAACATGTCACATCATTGCATGCCTTTCAATTTGCGGGGGCATGCATCGATGGTTTGGAGTAACCCTATTTTTGCCTCACAATTCTCCTGATGCTGACATGTAACCCCTTGGTGAAACCGTGGTTTGGATTGTGGTACTTCCTTGGGAAATTATCTTCCATGCAACTTGGTTCCATGCAATGCCTCATGTTCATTGATCTCTCTCTCCCATGGGATCCAACGGTTATGAACTTAACCCTTGCTTCATTTACATTGAACGACCCCTGTTCACCTGTCCTACGATCCTGAATCTCTCTTGATCCTACAGTGGTGATCTCTCCCGAATTTGAAGGGGGACGGTCATGATCCTTCAAACCCCTTACAACTGATCTATGATGATCTAACTCTTGCGTAGATTATGCAACGCCATTTCTCTTGAGATTTTCAACTTCACGGTCATAATTTGATCTCAACCACAAGACTCTAACCAACAGACCCGACCCATACCGACCCGGTGTTTCAACCAGAAGCTATGATACCAATCTATAACATACCTGACCACCCAGAGGCTAGGCTATGCCACTTAAATAGGCTGCAACACACCCAACCACCCGCAGGCTAGGCATGTTGCAGTCCCAAGACTCAGTTCTTCGATCTCTAATTTGAAAACAAAGGACTTCTCAACAATGTTAGAAGCATGCACACCACATGCATAAGACAAGATCCATGTCACAACATAAAACAGATAAACAATGTGTCATGCACAACAAATAACCAGCAGACAGACACATTAGAATACATATCTCAGAAATAATTAAATACACAGCTAAATACATTAAATAGAAAACACAGAGAGCACTTATATTTGCAAGTAAACGTTCACCAACTGACTGTAGACCAAGGCCGTTCCTCCCAACCATAGAAGTTGTTGTTCATTTACTCTCAACAATAGGTCACCCCTGAGACAGGGCTATGAATTCACAAGGACGGGTGCTAGGCCAAGTATAAATACACAATAGTTGGCTAAGTAGCTATCAGGTTTCCCAACGTCACAACAATCCTAATTTCCAGCTCTCTTTCCCCCTTAGCCTGCATAACCCCAAGAAATGAACACCTTTCTCTGTCATGTAGTCCCTAAGGATATTCCATTTCTCTCTAGGGCTCCAGTGCTACTGGTCAGGAAATATCCCTACTGGAAATTCCAAGGAATCTTAGCTATGGACAGTTCCATCCGAACTGCCATCAATTTCAAGCACATAGGCATCCATTCCCTCTGGTAATGATCAATAAATCATTACAGCCATTCAATGATGGCTCTCCTCTTCCTGCCATTCTTTTCCATGCTCAACCCAAGAGCAGACGAACTAGCAGTAGTGAGTGAAGAGGAAGAAGAACGAGTGAACTAGTGAGAAGAGGACTAACCAAGGGAAGAACGACCCCAAAACATCCCCCAAGGGATGTTTAAATAATTACATGAAGACAAGAGCCACATGGCATCCCTCCCAAGAAGCTCATGTAACCCCCTCTTCTGCATAAAATCAATTATGGGTAAACAATATAATAATAACAAGACTTACCCCTCAAGCCCCCTCTCTCGTGAAATCATAGCCCCCTATCTCTTTTGTCCTTGTCGGTCTTGCAACCAACGGTGTATTTTATTAATGTATAGGAAACATTACATTTCCTAGGCACTCTGGCCCCTTTTCAACTTTACCGGCTCACCAGCCTAAGTCATATTTACATAATACATTATAGTTTATAAGGGTTAGAACCGAGATGTTACACTACTCTATAATATAACTATGTTAGATTACTATTATAGATATGTGTTATGGAGAGGCTTTAATCCTTAGGGAACTAAAATGT
>SNQJ01S0108234.1:12349-27535 GCA_010110895.2 Picea sitchensis
TACACATCTCTACCTTCAAGGCTATGGAGCCTTACTTTTCCTTTCTATGCCCATTAATGACATTATTCACCTACTAGCTTCATGTCCCATGTGAGGATTCTTTCTTTTGTAGTACCTCATCCAACTTTTGTAAGCAAAGTCATGCCTCCATGACCCTAACATCTCATCTTATTCTTGAATTGATCTGGTTATACCTCTAATCCTGATAAATCTGCAAGCAACCATCTTGTTAGAGCTATGCACATCATACAAAAATTGTTAATTAAATTTACAGGTACCTTTTAATTTAAGTGATAATATTATTCTTTAATTAATATGATTTTTCCTTTTTATATGAATTAACTCTTTTTTAATCATGACTGTGTGTTGGTTCTTTTGTCTTCATGAGTTGATCAAAGATATGGATCGACTCATTATATCATACTCATGCTTCTGTTGTGTTCTCAGTTCACAAACAAATCATATTTTGACCCTTTATCAATTCCATGTATTATTCTAGTGTTAACTCTCTGTCGAATTAAATCTTTATGAGGTGCTTCCTTCAAACCATTTACATATGACCAGATGCGCAAAACCACGGGCTTATTGATTTGAGCATTGCCTTTTCTTTTCCCTTTGTTTCTTAATGCAGACCACCTTCTCCTAAGGCTGCACAACCTCCCGGTCAAGGATCTTCAATCCCGAGCTGAATTGGCTCTCCAAAAACTTGATGGTTTCATTTTGTATCTAAACACATGCCCTTCTGGCTTTTTGGCATAGGTCCGATGGCCCCCGCAACCTTCTCCCTCGCCCTTGTGAAAAATATCAGAGTTGGAGCTAGCTCCTTTTTATCTTGGCCCCTCCTTAGATGTGACCTTAAGAGGTGACCTCACGCAGATGTGCGATTGTGGCCATGCTCAAAGGTGGTTTGGAACCAAACTACTTTTCACCCCGCAATTCACCTCGAGCCACCACGTGTAATTTTTCCAAAACTGTGGTCTCGATTGCGGCTCGCCCTCAACTTTGTAAAGCCTGATAACCTCCCATCCTCGCAAGGCAAGGTGACTCTTGAACTCGCGATATTGATGGTGCTTCTAAACAGACGACCGATATCTACCTCTTGGGAACCAACAACTCAAATTTACCTCTCCCAGATTGACAATTGTGGTCGTTTCATAGTTCTTGACTTCATAATTCTCAAATATCAAACTTTACTTCCCTCGAGATACATGGAATTCTGCCACGCATCCTTTTGAATCAGATGATGGGGAATTACTTCAGATGATCCGACGATCGACATTTACTTCGGGTCCTTACCCAGAATCCACAACTTCACGCCACCTGTTCTCCTGATTTGACGGTTCAGGTCTACTTTGGATGATCCGACAGTCGACGTTTACTTCGAGTCCTTACCCAGAATCCACAGTGTCACGCCACCTGTTCTCCTGATTTGACTGTTCAGGTCTACTTCGGACGATCTGATAATCGACGTTTATTTTGAGTCTCCGACTCTCTGGGCTTCAGGAGTTTCAACTCTCAACTGAAAACTCTCGGAGTAATTTCTCCGTAGTCCACTATTCGTTGCCACGTAGCAAAATACTGTAAGAGAACATATGGTCCAATCATGTGGGTGGCACATGTCACATCCTATTTGAAATTTCAATCCTCTGCACGCTCAAAACTTACTCACATGTGGTGCACATACCATGTGTCCATGCCATCCCTGGTGACGTCCGCAATCCACGTCACTTCGAAATTCCGAGGTCCACATCACCTCCTGGTGACGTCATCGTGCCCCACCACTCCGACTCTTCGGGCTTCGGGACTTCAGGATTTTCCACACTAGCACACTTCCAATTCTCTCGAACTCCAATTTCCCGAACTGGCCAAACTACCACCATGTGTCTCCCTTATTGGGCGACCCATATTAACCCCATACTTTGGGATTTTGGAAGTTACCACTGCAAGGATCAACGACTGCAATTCCTTCGAGCCTTCGAACTTCGGAAAACTCAAACTTCAACTTTTTTCTGAATTTTTTTTATCTGAATCTTGCAATCTATTGATGCATTTTTCCCATGGATTGACGAATACGATTTCTTCGGGTCTTCGTACTTTGGAGAAATCAATTCTCAACCTTCGCTTTTCCCAAAAGTGCGAGGATTTCTACCGCATGTCCTCCTGGATCGGACGACTGCAATTCACTTGGGATCTCTGGGGTCCAGAAATCTCAATTCTCAACTTCTCCTTGCTATCCTTTTCTCGGAGTTCTTTCACTTGGAGAACATGATCGATTGACACGTGTCTTCCTATAGATAGACGGTCCTCAACTACTTCTTCTCTTTGGAGGTTCGTTGCTCGAGTACTAACATGTCACATCACTGCATGCCTTTCAATTTGTGGGGGCACGCATCGACGGTTTGGAGTAACCCTATTTTTTCCTCGCAATTCTCCTGATGTTGACATGTAACCCCTTGGTGAAACCGTGGTTTGGATTGTGGTACTTCCTTGGGAAATTATCTCCCATGCAACTTGGTTCCATGCAATGCCTCCTGTTCGTTGATCTCTCTCTCCCATGGGATCCGACAGTTGTGACCTTAACCCTTGCTTCCTTTACATCGAACGACCCTTGTTCACCTGTCCTACAATCCCGAATCTCTCTTGATCCTACCGTGGCGATCTCTCCCGAATTCGAAGGGGGACGGTCATGATCCTTCAAATCCCTTACAACTGATCTATGATGATCTAAATCCTACGTAGATTCTGCAACGCCATTCCTCTTGAGATTTTCAACTTCACGGTCAGAATTTGATCTCAACCACAAGACTCTAACCAACAGACCCGACCCATACTGACTCGGTGTTTCAACCAGAAGCTATGATACCAATCTATAACATACTCGACCACCTAGAGGCTAGGCTATGCCACTTAAACAGGCTACAACACACCCAACCACCCGTAGGCTAGGCATGTTGCAGTCCCAAGACTCAGTTCTCCGATCTCTAATTCGAAAACAAAAGACTTCTCAACAATGTTAGAAGCATGCACACCACATGNAGCAGATAGGCACATTAGAATACATATCTCAGAAATAATTAAATACACAGCTAAATAAATTAAACAGAAAACACATAGAGAACTTATCTTTGCAAGTAAATGTTCACCAACTAGCTGTAGACCAAGGACGTTCCTCCCAACCATAGACGATGTTGTTCATTTACTCTCAACAATAGGTCACCCCTGAGACAGGGCTATGAATCCACAAGGATGGGTGCTAGGCCAAGTCTAAATACACAATATTTTGCTAAGTAGTTATCAGGTTTCCCAACCTCACAACAATCCTAATTTCCAGCTCTCTTTCCCCCTCACCCTGCATAACCCCAAGAAATGAACACCTTTCTATGTCATGTAGTCCCTAAGACTATTCCATTTCTCTCTAGGGCTCCAGTGCTACTGGTCAGGAAATATCCCTACTGGAAATTCCAAGGACTCTCAGCTGTGGACAGTTCCATCCAAACTGCCATCAATTTCATGCACACAGGCATCCATTCCCTCCGAGAATGATCAATAAATCATTACAGCCATTCAATCATGGCTCTCCTCTTCTTGTCGTTCTTTTCCATGCTCAACCCAAGAGCACACGAACTAGCAGTAGTGAGTGAAGAAGAAGAAGAACGAGTGAACCAGTGAGAAGAGGACTAACCAAGGGAAGAATGACCCTAAAACATCCCCCAAGGGATGTTTAAATAATTACATGAAGACAAGAGCCACATGGCATCCCTCCCAAGAAGCTCATGTATCCCCCTCTTCTCCATAAAATCAATTATGGGTAAATAATATAATAATAACAAGACTTAGCCCCTCAAGCCCCCTCTCTCGTGAAATCATAGCCCCCTATCTCTTTTGTCCTTGTCGGTCTTGCAACCATCGGTGTGTTTTATTAATGTATAGGAAGTGTTACATTTCCTAGGCACTCGGGCCCCTTTTCAACTTTACCAGCTCACTAGCCTAAGTCATATTTACATAATACATTATAGTTTATAAGGGTTAGAACCGAGATGTTACACTACTCTATAATATAACTATGTTAGATTACTATTATAGATATGTGTTATGGAGAGGCTTTAATCCTTAGGGAACTAAAATGTTGTGATTTGAGGACATGAAGACCTTATCAAGATAACCAATGTCAAATAAGTTAATAGGGAATAATTATTTTGCATGAATGTAGGCTAGATGGTATATCACAACACTAGTGTTACAATAAATTTTTCTTCACTCCATGCATCTTGCTTGGATGGCCTTCTATTTCCCTCTGCAGACTTGAAGTCCCCTTTTTGTTCACTCCAGAGAAAAAAATACACATTTTGTACATATATGTGCCCTATTATTTATACAACAAGATTATACGTAGCTTGATCCATTACATCCCATGTACATCGGGTTTGGTGATAAAAAATTAAAAATTATGTAGGGTTTTCATGCCATGTCACGAGATCCATGATCCTTGACCTACCATATACTGTAAACTCTCTGAATCAACCCTTCAGTTCCATTTGGAGGCTATAAATTGAGCCATGTCCAAACCTAATCGACAATTCAAATGGGAGAGAAAAGACACTCTAGAGAAATTTCACTTCATATTGAGTCTGCATCCCTTTGTCCTTGAAAGTCTGAACTTCTAGTGTTCATCCCCCAAGATCTTCGTACTTTTTGATGGAGAACCCCATTGAATCCTACATATGAGCTTTCCTCTATGAAGGATTGAAGTGGTGGAGGCCCACCTGGAGGGAATTAGTTTCTCGGTTCCAATATCTGTTGTTATAGAAGTTTGTCACCTATGTACTTGTGTTGATTACTTTAATAGAAATACTCTTTTCTTGTCCAATTGATATCTTGCAAATATTTGAATTACTTTCCATGGGTGTATTTTTCATGTATGTTAATGGATTGTGCTAATTTATATGCTGAAATTATATATTATCACCACATGTTTACGTATCTTGGTTGTTGAGGACAAGTTGCAGGTATAAAGATTTGGGTCGCGTGCTCAACGATGGTCTTCTTTGAACGTTTGGACGAGGTAGGATTCTATCCTTGTCTTGTTAGCATTTTATTTATATAGAATACTTGATATTATAGTTGATTTATGGGTGTCGTTCCATTTGTTGTGGTTTTCCCCTAGCCATAGAGAGATTTTCCTCATAACAGAATTGGCGAATCCACTGGGGATATCTCCTTTTTTGGGGTATTGAGTGTTTTTCTCCTTGATTTTCTCTCTTTTTTCCTAATTTTCCTTGTCGCCTATTGCTTGAAAACCTGTATTTTGCCTTGCATTTCAGTCTCTTGGCTTAACCCTTTCCCTGACAGTGTTTTGCTTGGCATATATGCATTTTTTCCCTTGATAGACGTGTACATACGCAAGTTGTCTGCCATTAGGGAGTGTATATACGTGTCTGTTCCCTAAACAATCGCATACATAATCTCTTAAGTCTTGATGGATGAGTTTGATGTTTTCTCGGTAAGTTTTATTGGTTGTTGAGTCTTCTTGGGTCCCTATTATGACTGTTAAGTTCCTATAGAGTAATAGGAAGCCTTTTTATTGTTGGATTTTTGGGTGAAATCCTTTCTTGTATTTTTTCTCATTTTTTGTCCTTGCATACTGGTCTAGGTAGTTGCTTCTTGGTATCCTACTTGGCTTGTCTCTTTTTTCTTTTAGTAGGGCATGCTTGTGAGGTTGTTATTCAATCCTTGCATTTTCTTTTCATTATATCGAAAATACAAAAATATTTGCTTCATTGCATTGTACTTATATGGATTTTTCACTTTTGATTACTTTGCATTTATTTTGATGCATTTGGAAAGATTACACTTCATTGAACTTGTAGAGATTACATTGTGGAAATTGCATTTAAAAGCATACCATCTCTTTGAAATTCAAGACTAGTACTTAGCAATGTTTTATATTTTGCTTCTTTTTATATGTTGAGTTGTAATACCATTAGTTTGATGATCACACCTATTGATTAAGAACAATCCATTAAAATTAACACTGAATAATTAAAATTGATTAGAAACAATTTTATTTTTTAGGCTACACAAACAAGTATAGGACCTAGAGCCTTGGAATAGGATTTTGTAAGTAAACTTCTCCAAGGCTATAAAACTGAACGTATGTGTCTGATCTGGGAGTGGTGAAACCCATTGTATGATTGGTGTCCTCAGGAGGCTCAGCTCACACTGGATTTAAGCACGAGGTTGCATGAAGTTGGTTGCAGAGATATCCCTCTAATACTTTCTTAGCATCAGAGAAATTTTTGAGGTTCTATTCGTATTTGGGGGTCTTTCTATTGCCTTTACCTCCTTGACAGGCAATGATTTCAAGATTTTGGGATTTTCTACCTTGCCCATATGGTGGACTGGACTTGTGACTACTCACCTGAGCATTGGTTATATCGTGGTGACTCTAGTTTCTTGATCTATGTAGCCACATAGGTTGCTTGCAGGGGTTATTCTATAGGTATCCTGAGTCAGATAGGGACCAAACAACACACAAAATTTATGGAGGATTTCCTTTCCAGAGGGGTTTGATCGACTGAACTGTGAAGCCTACGATGGTCCTTATAACTAATTCTAACACCTCCATTCTATTGTTGCAGAGTCTCAGGCCCCTCTTTGGCAAGGCACACCTACTTTAGATCAGGAGGTACCTTTCAACCATTATATCCTGTTTGTGTGAATTGGCCTTTTGATTTATTTAGGAGTGTGCTCTTTGATTATTAGTTGGCCTTAGGATTTTGTATTGCGTCGTGAGTTTTGACTACTATGGTTAGTGGAGCCCTTGTGACTCCCTCAGTTAGTGCTAACCAACCCATGGTCTCTGCTTAGTCTATGGGGACAAATCCTTCTGTATTTTTGAGTGGTACAACAAATCATAGTCCTCAATCAATGCCTTGGGCCTCTAATCCTTTCTCTTTTAGTATGTTAGACATGACTTTACACTTGTCATCCTTTGTCTCCTCATCTTATGTGAATCCTAGTTTTGGGTCTGGGGACATGATGCCTCCTTATTCTCCGTTTATGTTTGGTGGGGTTCATATGCCTCAACCATATCCTATGGTAGGAGGTTGGAATCCTCCTTCCTCTTGACCCAATCCTAGCTTCACTTTTCCAGGATCGAGTGCTCAAATGGGGGGTCCTTCTACTTCTTACATCTTTTCCATCTATCCTTCTTCCGCTATGTTGGTTTCTACAAATGCTTTTCTCTTGATGAACCCCCATCTAACCTCTAGTGTTTCATTCGAGGGGGAGTCAGTTTTATAGTATGGGAAACCCCTTGCATGAAGTTCCTTCATCTGATGGAAATGTATATCCTCATATGATTAACCCATGTCATGTCACTTTCTCTTTTCAAGTGGCTTCCTCGGTGAAGATTCCCATACAGCCTTTTATGAACCATTTGGGAGGAGGATACTATCCTACCAAGCAGGGCCATGGTTTATACAAGAACCCTATTTGGCATGTGATCTCTCAAAACTAGTCTTTCCTGGGACCATGGTCTCAGATGTCACAACCACCCACTACAAGTCATGTTGGAAGCACAAGTCCATTCACTATGAGTCAAAACAGCATTAGCTCACAAACCTCTGGAAGTCATGTTGAAGACCTATCACCAACCTCTGCTATTCATGTTGGAGACCTGTCACCGGCCTCTAAAAGTCATGTTGGAGGCAAGCAACCAACCACTGTAAGTCATACTGGGGGAACAACTCTAGTCATTGCTAGTCACACCGGACAAACATCACCAATCTATGCAAGTCATGTTGGATATGTGCTCCTAGCCTCTGCAAGTCATGCTAGGAGCATGTCACCAGCCACTAAAAGTCATGCTAGGATCATGTCACCGACCACTGCAATTCATGGTGGGGGAATTGGTATGATTGAGAAGATTAGACGTATAGGATGTAAGCCTAAGTTCCTTTGTAGACTTTGCAAAGGAGGTCAACTAACTCATTTGTGCCCTACTATTGTGGTGGTATGAGAATCACATTCCTTGTTTAGTGACCCTTTGGGTTCTGATTCATCTTTTGTTTCCCAACAATCTAATCCTTCTTTGGTTGATACAACGGTTGTGCTGATGTAATCTTCAACCAACACCACTCATGTTTTGGGTGGTGATGCGTCTCTTGACCATGTTGTCTTTCATCATGTTCAACCAGCGGTCGTGCCGATGCAATCTTTGGCCGACACCACTACTGTTTTGTGGAGTGATGTGTCTCTTGACCTTGTTGTCTCACATCTTATTCAACCAATGGTTGAAGAAGTGTTCATGCCAATGAAATCTTTATTTGATCCCACTCTTCTCTTAGAGAGTGACAAGTCTAAGGAATTGACATTACCGATGAAATATTCAGTCAATCCCGCCCTTCTTTTGGGGGGTGATGCGTCTTTCGACCACATCCTTATAATTTCTAGTTCTGTACCTTATGAACAAGGGATAATTCCACTCTCTTTGGGTACGTTCCCTCCAAGTCCTAGGACTGTTTCCTTTGATTGGAATGATCTTTTAGAGAATTTCCTTCCTTCATCTACACCCTTCTAGATAAAGGGGCGTTCTTTGATATATTGTAGTTGAAAGATCATCTGCAAGTAGTTTATCCTCCTCGACTTGGCAAGTTTTGGGTTGTCCCAAGCTTCTATCAGCTACGAGTGTGTTGTTGGATTTTGATAGAAGTACTGCATGGGAGCCCTAGCCTCCCCCATGATATGTTTCTTATAACAACATCCTTGAGTCTTAGTTAATCTCTTTTCAGACTCCAAAAAACAAAAATATTACCGAGTGAACTTGTCCCTTTCACACTCATTAAATGATTTTAAAAGGACATCTATTTTGGTATAAGTTTAACCCTTTTCTAGACCAAGTAGACTACTTATGAAAAATGAATACTCTAGTCACCATTGGCTAGAAGAGTTCTCCAGGGTATCATTTTATACTTTTTCAGGCCTAAGGGGATAAATCTATCAAAATGGGCACTTTTGAGTTAAATTGTAATTGCATCCCATTATCCTGCTTGCATTGTTGAGCCTATTTCCATATCCCGCTTTCTCATTATAAGCCTTCCCCCCCAACAATTCTCAACATCATCCAAGCAATGCCTTCCATATATCCTTTACAACTTAACACCCTTTACCTGTAGAGGAAACATCTCCCCGAGTGTCCATGCCCCACATGCATTCCCTTGCATTGAGCATAGGTATGTTTCTATAGAGGAAATGATTTATGTGTCCTATAACATTTCTGATGTAGGGGCATCTTGCCTCCAAAATCAATTTCATTTGATGAAGACCTAGGGGTTATTTCATTACTAAGGATTAGGTTCCCTAAGGATTGATTTATTGTATTTTCCTATGTTTTTATGAATTCTAGAGGAGAGACATAGGATAGGGGTTTGATAACGAAAGTGAGGATTTGGCTTGTCAAAGTTCTCAAATGTGTGAAAACATGAGAATTGAGAGATCTTACGATAAAATATCTTTTGAGGATTTGAGGATCCTAGAGTTAAGGGTTGTTAGAGGAGGATCCTTAGGGATTTGTTGAGAAATTAATGGATCTGAAACAAATTCTAGTTTCAATATCTTTTGTATAAAGACTGTAATCCTTGAAGGAAATAGGTGTGTGCCCATTGAGTGTATGACCAAGCCACAAAGGAAGGAAACTGACCATTTTTAAAGGAGTTAGGCAAGAGAGAGATGAATACCTATTGAGTGAAATCTAGATCTGAGAAGGCATTACAACCTTATCTAAATTCATGCATTGTAAGTGTGCATTTGATTAATAGGAAAAGGAAGCTATGTTTCAAGATTAGCCTAAAAGGAATCTATGCTCATTTGGTATGTGGAATCCTATCATTGTGAATGGTTATTTCCGTGGAATAATATATTGACAGTATCTGTAAGTTATGTGAGATTATGATATACATATATTAGAAGGTTGATTAGATTCATGTTGCAAGATTGAAGTTCTATGAAATCCTTGTGTTAATGGGATATGCAATCTCTGTATAGTAGTGAAATAGTAGATCTAAAGTTTTGTTGAAGGTTCGAGTGAATGTTGCATGTTTAAAAAACCAAGAGGAACCATCACAAGGATTTGGGTTGAATTTCCTTTGAATTATAAGAGAAGGAAACAAGTCAATGATCATTGATCACTATAGGATCAATGATCCCTACTCATCGTTGAAACCTGAGACCCGAGACTTGAGGAATACTGCAAGGGATATTTCCATAGTTGCAAAGATCGGGAATTAGAGACATTGGATCGAAAACTAGAATACACGAGGATCGTCGGATCACCAAAAGGAGACAGAGTGGCCGTTGGATCGAGTTAGAGCAATGACAATCAATGGAATGGAAAAATTAAATCATGATCATTAGATCAATTGACCGAGAGACAGGAACCGCAAGATCACGATAATACCATTGGGTCACGATTGTGTAGTAAAGAACAACATCAGTTGTCCATCACAACTCATGATTAAGTCACAACCATCGATCATCAAGGCTTGGAGGTGATCATGATTCACCAGATTTTTAGGAATTGGAGATCAAACTGTCCATTGAGGACATATATCAATAGAGGAGAGCAAAATCACAACTTGAAGTTGCAAGGGTGTTATTTATCAGGATATAGTGCGCTTTGATCATGACTGTTGACCAATATGGTTATGTGTACGCATAGGATCTACTTTCGCAATGAAGAAGGAGTTAACGAACTTTCATGTTGAAATGTACAAGCCATAGATATCATGAGATTAAATCATGACCGTTGATATGGGCCAGTGTTGAAGTTATATTTTAAGTGCCCATTTGTGTAGCGCTTGGTCACAAACTTCATTCACATGGAGGATAAGATCTCGGAGGAAGTAAGCACCAAGTGTTTAATCGGTCATGTCCATTGATCACATGGTTAAAGGATAAGAGATTGGGTTTAGAGCTGTTATATATACAACAAGCTCCTTTTTAGGTTGGGCCATGGTCCTAGAACTTGGCCAAGGGAAATAAGGTAAGCGCATAAGGGATTAACCTATAACATGTTTTTAGATAGATCCTTGGACATCCCTTTGTGGGTTTAATGTGCATTCTATATGAGTAAAGGTTACCTAACTGTGGGTAAGTCTTGTAAGTAGGCTATCAAATGGTATCAAAGAAGGTTTGTTCTCTTTGAGGTTGAAGGAATTGTAGAGATTATTGCAGTTCTAGAAGAATAAACAAAGAACGTGTGCTTTTGAGTGAAACTAATGAAGAGATATTGTACAGAGGAGCTCAGATTCAATGAAATATGACATGACATAGCAATTGGATTAGTTCAGAGAATGGATCAAAAGGAAGAATGTTGAAGAGAATATATTGGCACAGATCTTAAAGAATTGATTGATGTTTTATGTTAACTCTGGTTTTGAGAATTTGTGTTTGTAGGTTGGAGAAGACAAGAAAAGGATTTTATAACATCTATGACAACAAGGAGAGTTGTGACATAGAACAATTGAGTTCTTGAATGAGAAAGAGAATATGTGAGCTCTTGAAGGAACTAAAGGTTGGAACAATAGAGGAAAAGTGCATGTTCTAAAAGGGAAGTGGAAATTACATAAGCCAAGAGGAGAAGAGGTTGCTCAAGAGGTTATAGGAGAGAACCAAAAATACTAGAAGGTCAAGCTCAAGAAGAATATCTTGCGAGGTATGGAAAGGAAATTATGAAGACTTGCTGAGAGAGAGGCTTGAGTGAAGTTCACAAGTGAACAAAGTGAAATTCATAAGAGAAAGAGAATGGGGACAATGGCTATTGATTTTCATTGAAGAGGTTTAGAGGAAAGCCACAACAGAAGAAGAAAGGGTGCCAAGGAAAATGGCATAAACAAGATGAATCCAGAGGAATATGACAAAGATATGAGTGAATTGAGGGAGAGGCTCATTATCATGGAGATGTTGCTACCAAGAAAAATATTGGAGAAATTGAAGCACATAATGAATGCTTGGATGCAGAAGGAGAAAATCAGAGGATATGAGTTCAAGCAGAGGCCATTGAATGAGGAGGAAGTTAATTATTGTGAACGAGAGCAAGGAGACATCCTTCAAGAAGATGATGTTGAAAGGAGACCTATTAAGAGTCTCACAGACTATTTCGGGATTGAAGATGAGAGACTTGCATGAATTCTCATGAACTCTTTTGAGAGTTTATATCAACATGTGGATGTGGTGATGGAAGGATCATGTGGGACTAAAAGGACAAATTATTTTAAATATGATATTTTGTGTGTGGTTGCAAGATTAGAATTAGTAGGTGATGGATCACTTGAAGCTATCAAGGGGAAGAAGGAAGAAAAAGAAATATATAAAAACATTTCAAGAAGACAGGATCATAATTTCATTATGATGGAGGATGAGGCAAGAGTATCTCATGAAGACAACTAATAAGAGACCCATGCAGATTTTGTAAAAGAAATTGAAGGACAACTGCAAAAATTTGTTGTTGCATATGGAAAAGAGTTGGATCAAGGGGATAGCCAAAGGAAAGAAGAAAAATGACATTCAGATATAATGCTCATCAAGATCCACAAAAGGAAAGTACAACAAGTAAGGGGACATGTTCACAAGCATATAGCACTGAAATGTCTACAACACTTAAGGAAGCTGAATTGATTAACTTATAAGATGAGATGAATTTTCTAGAGGAATGACTAGATAAAGCTACAAGTGATGAAGGCTGCAAAGGATTTGTAGATGTGGAAGAGAAGATTGATATGTCAATTAATAATGGCACAAGTGGAAATTAGAGTAAAAATCTTGAAGATATGGAAGATAAGGAGATGCAAAAACCATAGGAGAGAGAGAACAATAGAACATTTCAACAAGGGAGCAAAAAAAAATTGTAGAGTATATACTAGCACAAGGATAAGATGGACATTGAAATTGAAGAAATGAGGATGATGATGGTGAAGATGTCTCAGAGAAGACATGAAAGATCATAGAAGACATGAAGGAGCAAAGAAGATCTACATCAGAAACAAAGAATTGCAGTTGCAGACATCAATGATGCAGACATCAATGATGCAGTGTGACAATAAGGCAAGCAATTTGCAATATAAAGTTTGGGATCTAGGAGGACTTCAATAGTAGAAACTTAGGATTAGGAGATCATGAATTTTTTTTTCCTGGGGAGTTGGAGCATCCTTCCTCCAAAATCAAGTTCATTTGATGAAGACCCGTGGTTTTTTTCATTACTGGGGATTAGATTCCCTAAACATTGATTTATTGTATTTTTCTATGTTTTAATGAATTCTAGAGGAGAGACATAGGATAGGGGTTTGAAAATGAAAGTGAGATTTAGTTTGTAAATGTTCTCGAATGTGTGAGAACATGAGAATTGAGAGATCTTAGAATAAAAGATCTCTTGAGGATTTTAGGATCCTAGAGTTAAGTCTTGTTAGAGGAGAGAACATGAGAATTGAGAGATCTTAGAATAAAAGATCTCTTGAGGATTTTAGGATCCTAGAGTTAAGTCTTGTTAGAGGAGGATTCTTAGGGATTTGTTGAGAAATTAATGGGATCTGAAACAAATTCCAGTTTCAGTATCTTTTGTATAAATATTGTAAGACTTGAAAGAAATAGGTGTGTGGCCATTGAGTGTATGATCAAGCCAGAGAGGAAGGAAACTAGACATTTTAGAGGAGTTAGACCAGAGAGAGATGAAGACCTATTGAGTGAAATCTAGATATGAGAAGGCATTACAACCTTATGTAAATTCATGTACTGTAAGTGTGCATTTTATTAATAGGGAAATGAAGCTTTGTTTTGAGCTTAGCCTGAAAGGAATATCTCTTCATTTGGTATGTGGAATCCTGTCATTGTGAATGGTTATCTCTCTGGGGGAATAAGATATTGACAATATCTTAAGTTCTGTGAGATTGTGAGATACAAATCTTAGAAGGCTGATTAGATTCATGTTGCAGGATTCTTAGACCAGGATTCTTAGACCTCATAGACTTATGAATTTCATAGACCTATGAATTTATTCTTTCCTCCGTTCAAAATGAGTAAATGAGTGATCCAATTGTGCAAATGCTTAAAATTCCAAACCAGCGAAGGAAGCATGCCGAGAAGTTGCGAATTGAATGGAAGTTCTATCTTCCAAATCATCCTCAGTACAAACAATGGCAGCAAGATGCATACAATGATGATGAGAGCCAATTCTGAAAAGCCGATATTGTTCAACATGCAATACTTCACTAACAATTCCATTGTCGTGGGTGAGATGCTGGATTTCCGACATTGAATTTATGTCGCCTTTTTTCATTTCACTGAAATATTGAAGGAAAAAACATGCCTTGCCGCTGCATCAGAGGCTTTATGGGGAATTCCTTTTAAAACTAAATATCTCAATTTGTCGAGACTTAGAAGTTGGCTGTAGCAATGTGACATCGAGTACACTACGCAGAATTCAAAGAAATATGTCCTCCCAGAAGATTATGAGGTTTAACTTCTGTCGGCAGGTTTCAATTTACTGTTTGAAGGTTCTCCTCAATTAAAAGTAATCAGTATGGATATTTTATCACTCAAAGAATCCGTAAGATAGACACATCAGAAAATGTTATTGAGAGTGTAGAAAATCAATGTTGGTAAGGTAGAATATATTAAGACAAATCAAATTTTCATGGCAGCTTCTTTAATAATGGATTTTTTGAAGTTGAGAAGTAAATTTAGGTATTGGAATAATAGAGGAACATCGAAAAGGGTTAAGCGACTTTAGTCCCTCTTTTGATTTAGAAAAGCCCTTTAAATTTTCCTATCATTTACTTTACGTTGTTGGATATTATGAAAGAGTGTTGCATTATAATCTGTAATAGAGTGTGATAAAATAACAGGATAAGAAGGTATAATTTCAATCTTAACAATTATAATATGTATAAATTATAATATGTAAATGTATATTTATTTTAATTTAAGTTTTATTTAAATACATATAAATATTAAATAATAGTTATTTTTTAATTCTCTTTTATAAGGAATAAGGAATACTTCAAAGTTTAAATGACATGGTAACTCTTCTTTTTAGACTTCACATTGTAACGTGTAACGTATTTAGACTTCGTCGTTATTTCATAAAATTTAAAGGGAATTGATTAAGAATGAAATAAGCCCTATCAAGTTACA
>SNQJ01S0108235.1:0-29481 GCA_010110895.2 Picea sitchensis
ATATATATAAATTAATATTATGAATTTTGAAAAACTACCCCACACTAGAACAATGGGTTCTCTACAATTTTACAATTTTTTTCAAGGAACTTCCATCATTAAGGTACTCAATGTCTGCACTAAAGTAGACATATACATTATATTTTGTTTGAAAAATAACATACCACTATTAGAAAAACTCAAATTTCGCATAGTTATTCACAATTTCTATAAATAAAAATTATATCTTCAGAAAGCTAATTCAATTTCCTACATTTGGTAAAATCATGAAGATGGGTGTCTATTTTTCCTGTTTTATGAGAAAAAAATCTATATTTTCACAAGTTCTTCAACTTCCAGCATACAAAAGTATTTTTTTATTTAGAATTTCACTTTACAGTAAAAACAAAACTTGTGAAGAATTGTGTTAGCTTTCCACTGACTATTTTTCAATTTTTTTTATTGAGATTTGATATGTCAATTTGGAAAAAATTTAACAGTATGTTCCTTAAACATGAAATGAATGATAATGAATTATTTTTTCCCCAACAATGTATCCATTATTAAACTTGTGTTTTTGAAAAATGAAATATACTGCGACAATCTACAGAGACTCTATTTTATTATGACTATAATTTTGAATCTAACGGATGAATATTATAATTTCTAGATTTTTTTTAAGTTGATCAAGCTAAAAACATTGCATATTTTAAACACATGTTTTACCCCACCTTGTATCTATCTTAATTTTTACTTAAAAGTAAAATCTAAAAATACCTTTTTGAAAAGAACGGTTTAAGGATTCTGAATATAATTTTTTCTAAATTTTCCACACTATATTTTTAAAGATACAAATGTTTCATTTCACTGAATCATAATGTCACCTGAAAATATTATGCAGTTATTTAAAAAAAAAAAAAATTGGATAAAAATAATGAAAATGAAAACAAATTATATCCATTGAAAGTAGATTCAATTTTGCAAATGTTAGTATCAATTTTGAAACTAAATTTTCAGTATTTATAGGAGTCTGCAACTTCCAAAGTTTAGGTAAGCTAGAGGGAATTCTCAGGTTCCTGCAAATAGTCCAATTCGCTGGTTTTCGACCGAAAGAAAGTTTTTTCGACCGAAATATGTAATTCTAACAAAATCCATAAAAAATAAATGGTTTCCTAGCTTTTCGGCCGAAACAATTATTTTTCGACTGAAAGGTGGGTGAGAGAATTATGTTGGCCGGAAACAATGAAGAGACACATCGTTTTGTTTCATTTGGTGCCAAATATTATAAATACGCTTTCAGCAGAACCAATTTAACACAATTCACTCACTTGTTTCATGGTTTTGTAGAGCACCTAAACAAAGTTTTGAATCATCTTTTTCATTTTTTTTGAACAAGGTACTTGATGTTTTGAATGCAAAAAAAATATTTTTTTGAAGTTCACGTTTTTATTGGAATAACAATTTATATATTGAAGGCTAAATGTTGAACATGTTTTCAATGAAGGCTTTTTTGAACATTTTTTCAAGGTGAAGGCTTTTTTGAACATTTTTTCAAAGTCAAGGCTTTGTTGAACATTTTTTCAAGGTGAAGGCTTTGGCTTTGTTGAACATTTTTTCAAGGTGAAAGCTTTTTTGAACATTTTTTCAAAGTGAAGGCTTTGTTGAACATTTTTTGTTGAACATAAAATTATTGATATTATTTTTTAATAATTTTTGTGACAATGAAGTTTTTCTGAGACTATTATGAAATGTTGATTTTTTAAAAACTTTTACAGATAACTATACTCATGGGAAACAAAAGTTTGTGCAATAGAAAAATTGATCGCACTCAAGATGAAACTCACTATAACGAACAAAGGAAAGAGCATTATTGGAGAAATAAACGAGAACGTGCAAATATTGAAGAAATAAACGATGATGATGTAAATAGAGATTTTCAACAAGAAGAAGTCCAACCAGGTATGCATTCACATATTGTCTATATTAAAAGTATAGAATTCAAATTTAAATTATTGTTTAATATAATTTATTGTAATTCCAATTTGATGTTTTTCAAAAAATATAAATAGATTTGTCTCATAACGTCGATGAAGTCCTTGAAACCGAAGTTGAAGCAGAAGTCAAATCACCTATAGATATGTACATAAATTTAGATAATACAAGATGAACATTTATATATATTTTAGTGAATTTATGTTCGGGTTTTGTTTTTTAATATAAAACTTAAATTGAAATATGCATGAGAATCTATCAACATTGATGATGAAATATTATAAAATGTTGATACTGACAAATTTGGGAAGAAAGAAGCTAAGAATTATATAATATATCGAACTAAGAATATGTATAATATTTTTTTCAAAGATGAATCCGTAACAGTACAAGCTCAACTTTTACTCTGTCTAATAAAGTCAAGAAATTTAAAAGAAACAACATCATTATTGGGTATTCAAAAGTCGACAAAAGATACAAAGGTGAAACAAAATGTCTTTGACAATATAACTAGTGTATTAAAATATTTTGGAAAATCTCAAAAAAAGATGCGAGTGTTGCACGTATAGTGATACAAATAACATTTATTTCATCTAGCAATATAAAAGATCGTTTGACACAACACATGGCAAAAGCGATGGGAACCTCAAGAAAAACATTGTATAAACATAGAAAATTTCGATTGCAAATAGATGTAAATGATTAACTCGCTTGTTGGACAATGATTTCTAGACAACCATACAAAGATAGACTTGCATAAAATGTTAAAGAATCAACCTGTAATTGTTGGTTGATAGAATCTCCTGTTTCACCACATACAATGGATGTGTTGCGACAAAGAATAACACAAAAACAATATGAAGAACATCCAAAACATATATTGTCAATGACACAAATATAATTGTTCAATAAGTTCAAAGCAGAGCACAAAGAAGTTAAAATTTTCATCAATGCATTTGTTCAACAAAAACCATGGTTTGTTAGACCCATCAATGTTCGTGACACTTGTTGTTGTCGTTATCATGTGGAATTTGAGTTATATTACGACATTGTTCTTGATTTTGGTAAAAATTTATGGCCAAGTTTCCCTCCTTTCACGTTCCATGCTTTTATATCTGAAATTCTAAAGAGAAGGTGATGAATTATTTAACCCCAAAAAATGTGTTGGTGGAAAGAAATGTGATCGTTATGGAAATCTAAGTTTGTTTCACTTAAAGTATCCTATTGATATGAATGATCAATCATTTTCTAATATAACAGTCAATTGTAAGACATATGAATATATCAACAACACGGCTCCACATTATTCAAATGTTATTTCCAAAATGATTGATTTGAAAGTAGATAAAATCTGTGTGATAGATTTTTTGAAGAAGTTTGAGGAAGAAATTTATAAATACACCAATCATCCACATAGAGCTCGATGGAAAGACCTACAATTCAAACAATCCTATGAAGTGTTTCAACGAGGGACAATTTTGTCTTTAGTTGATTTTGCAGAGAATTACACATTTGCTGACAAAAAGAAATACAAAGTAAATGCTATCATTCTAATCAAGTCACTATATTTGACCACGTTCTATATAGACATACTCAACGGAGTCTTGATAACATAGAAAGAACCAATGACAATCAACATGTTATTAAAGAATATCACTTTTATATAAGTGATGATTGAGCACACAACACATTATGCACAACATTGTTTTGATAAATTTTATAATTCATTGAAAGAATGTGGGATCATATTCGATCAACATTGGATATGGTCAGATGGATGTGTGGGTCAGGTCAAATCTTCATGATTATTCTATTGGTTTTGTCGTCTTCATAAGAAATCAAACATTACACATTGTTGGAATTTTTTTGAGACATGGAAAAGGAGAGCACGATGGTGTAAGGGCATGTGTAAAATGAACACTTTGAAGGTATCAGATGAACCCTCATGTCAATCGATTTGAATATGTTGATCAAGTTGTTAAATGGTGAAAAATGACGCTAAGCCATGAAAATAATCCATTAAGGGATGTGCACAAGTGTGTCTATATATACATGTACACAAGATATTTTTATTCACGTGATCAAATTTATATGATCTTCAATCATTTTCTTGATATATTTCAAGTTAACAAGTTCTTGTCTTGTGCAGATTTTTTTGGTATGTTGGAATCCAATATGTAAATAGATCAATCCCATATGAAGTCGGTACAATACATGGGACACGAAAAATGCATTCAATTAAAAAAAATGCTATCAAAATGTGTTTTCTTTTGACAGAAGAAATGAGTCTTGTTTTTGTTCAGTTTGCATAGAGGACACAAAATCCATAGAGATTTGCGAAAATGAAAATGTGGAATATGTTAAAGCTTGGAGACATATTGAACTTAATATAAAAGAGAAAACGCCACTTGCAAGATTAGAGGAGATAGAATCAAATAAAACTATAGTGTCAGTTGATGGCGATAGAGATTCTGATCTTGTTAAAGAAGGTCATTTTTATGTTACAATTGTTTGAAAATATATTTTTTAAATATTTAAACAACTTGTAGATGTACTTGTAAGTTGGATATATAAAATTTACATATAGTAGACGAGTTTAATGGCACGTGCATGTGTGCTAATCTAACAAAAACTACTTGTTGGAACATATCGAATTATTTACAGGAGATGTCTTTGTTGTGGTTGCACCTGTAGACAACACTTAAAACATGAAATATTATTTGATGCGACGCACAGAACAAAAGATGAGGTTATTAGAAGATTTTGATGATAACGGTTTTATATATGAAAGATGATTCATTGTATTGAAAGACTATTTTTTTCAAGAAACCCATCAAACCAATAGTCATGTTCACTTTCAAGACTATCAGTCAAATGTAATAAGTTGTCAACATAGTCATTTGGTATGTGCAGTGCACATAAAGTTAATAGTAGTTCAATCAAGAAAAAAACAAAAGTTAGAAAATGGAAAATGTCCAAAGTCGATCATGAACGAATAATTGAAGATGACACACCATTACAATTTCTTTAACAAGTGATGTATACATTCCATAATTTATGAAATGAAATGAACAATGGTTAAAATTTATGATAAGTTTGATGGAATTTATACACATGCAAAATGAATCAGTGGAAGCTTGAGAAGTACATAAGATCTACACGAATGTGTATTCAAATATCCACGTAATATATGCTTGCATTTATATTTTCATAGATATAACATGTTAGAAATCTCTAACACGTCTTTTTCAATATGCCACCCACTTACACTATGTTAATATTCCACCCACTTATTGTATTATTTGTCAGGGTGTCATACAACTCAACTCAAAATTTCTCATTGACTCAATTTTGAACATGTTATTCTGCTTACTCACTCGTGAACTTGACTTGGTGGAAACCTCCAAACCTAACTTAGTGGGATCAATTCTCAAAATATTTGGCATGGTTTAAGTTGGATCTTACCCACGTGGAGACTTGGAAGCAATCATGCCTAGTTCTAGCATATCATCTATGTACTAGCTCAATTTTAAAATTTAATGATAAATTTATTATTTACATTTTCAATTCTATTTTTCTCTTAACACCTCTCTCTTCCATTGTGACTTCATGTCATTTATAATTCTGGTTCATCCCAGGGTAATCAATTTCATATTATAGTTTTGGATCTAAAAGTCTAGGTCTAGGGTTGGAGTGTTATCCTTCAATAAAACACTCCATTATTGTCATATGGGTTTTCTTGTTATTTTAGTACTGGCATGCATTTTGTTTTAGTTGATGTATGATATATATGCATTTTTTTTAGTTGATGTATGATATATATGCATCAATGTGACACTTACCCTAAACCTAAAAGTCTAGTTCCTTCATTCTACCATGACATGTTACCTCCTTTTGTGCTCAACCTTCCTAGGACCATTTCCTTGCCAAAATTGTGGGATGATGTGCCACCAAATTCTCTACCTTATTCCATGAGTATCATCATAACCTCGATTAATATTAAACTTTGAATTGTGATGATAGATACTTATCCATCAACTATAGTTTTTAATTATGAAGACCAGTTGACATCCAAAGTCTCTTCCATGCATACTTCCCCTCTCTGACCTCCTTGTCTCTCTACTTCACCCTTGAATTCCCTCTCTCCCAATAGTGTATCTAGATCACTTCCTTCAAAATCCATCTCTTCTTAGGCCTCCTCCATTTCATCATTATGTTTTATTTATCCTCTCCTCTTCTCATGGTAGTCCCACTTGATCCTTTTGTGCATATTGTTCTCTCTCTTTTCAGGGTACATCTATCTTCTATCCCCTTTTCTGCCACATTTAGGGAAATCTTCCATCCTCCTTATTTATCTCCTACCCATTCAAAGAATCCTCTCATTTCTTTCCTACCTTTTTGTATCCCTTGTCACTCATTTGACAGGTAGTTTCTTCCTTACTTTATTCTTGGATAACATTTTTCTCTTCTATGTATAACTCTTGTTTGTTTTGCACATTGTAGCCTTCTCTTTTGGATCAACTATGTTGATTACTTAATCCCTTAAGGTGACCGATGTGTGTATTCCCTTTTTGTCTTTTATTTAATTGTCTCCCCCCTTCCTTGAGGAAGGGAAATTCATTTGTTCTTTCCTTTTCTCCTCTCCCCAAGGGAGTGGTTGTCACCTCCATTGTCCCCCCTTACTCCAGTTGGGGATATCACCTCACTTTCCCCTTAATTTTTGGGTTTTAGTTTTTAGATTTATATTAATTGGTTGTCATCTATCCAAGCCAGTGTATGTGTTGCACCAATTCCTCATGTCATGTACAAGTATTCCTAGGTATATCACCCTTTACCTCTTTATTTCAGTGCATTTTTTTAGCTAGTATTAGTTAATAGGTAGATTTTTACTATAAATTTAGTTTAGTTGTTTTTACTTTCAATAGTTATATCTATGTTTTTGTCATGAACCAATGGCCATATCCCCTTGGTATATGGTATTGCTATAATTTCATAGCTAATTTGTTGTTTTATTTTGGTAGCTATACTTACCATGGGTTCATATATTAATTCTCTCAATAGTATAGTTTCTCCATCCTCCTATAGTAATTAGACTTGCTTACTTATTTTTCCAACATTTTTTCCCTATTATTCATTTATAGTTTAATGTATTAAATATTTTCCTATCTATTTGGTTGTCATTATTCACCCACATTCATCTCTTGTTTTGAACTAGTTATTTTGATGTTTGCATGAGAGGATATCCTTGATGGCCCAAAATGATTGACCTTGTGTTGTGAGATAGTTTCCCCATTATGTTAGGGCACAAATTAGTCCAAAATTGTCTATGGTATTTCTCTTATTTATGCACCATTATATCTTGTATTGTTGTAGACTTTGTTTATATTTTCATTCCTTGTTAATAATTTTTAGTTTCTCGTATACATGGTACCTCTATACTATGATATTTATGGATAACAACTTCTAGCATGGAGGAAATATGTAGCGACATATGGATTTTATCCTTAGTCCTCATGATACACAAATCCTTAGCAACTAAAAATATTGTGTGGTGGTTGTAAGTAATTTCCATGTGCTTGATGCCCACTGCTCAAGGATGACATGAGACCTCTCATCTGTTATTATACCTTGAATGTTCTAGTTATCCTTCATTATGTTTCCCCAATTCTAGGCCTAGATGTATTGAATGTGGCCCTACTTGTAATTCCTTTTCATTTAGGGCTTCAGAATTTATCACGATCGTAATTTATCTTATTGTAAAAGAACACTATTTTGTAATAAAAACATTGTTATGAATATATGGAAGTTCTGCTAAATTTCATGACAACAATTTATATGGTTTTTCCTTTTTTGATGAAATTAAAAGAATGCAATATATATTTAAGTTAGCCTGTAACAATTTTTTAGTCATATCATGAAATTAAACAATTTCACCATAAATAAGAAAACACATATCAAGCACTAGTCCAACTACCCAAGTTAATAACTTCAACGTTTACAAGGTGAAGCACTAATTCCAATATGTGATTAGCCAACCTAATTTCCCTACAAAATCAAGAGCACAGAAAGAACAAATTTTTTTAGAAAAGGAAACAATATACAAATATATTTGTCCCCTTCAATCATAGTTTCCTACAACAATACAACAATAGAATGTATGGTTTCAGTAACTTAAACAATCAATCGATGAGACTCTTTGTTTGGGGAGCAGCCAACCCATTGACCCTAGAACCATCACTTTTGTTAAGGTTTAAGCTATTATTAGGTTTCTTTTCAATTACTAGATAACCATAGCATAGATAGGATCACTAAGAAATACACAATCACAAGAGACACATCATTTACCCTGGGAAACCCTCATGGGGGAGAAAACCCCAAAAAAACTTCCTTAATATAGATAGCCAATACAATGCCAAGAGAATAAACCAAATAATACATAAATTCCTCTCCCAAGTATGTGCCCTTCTCTCTCTTCCTTCTTCTCCAATTGCAGCTCCAAACTTGTGCTCTGATGAACAAGTGAGTGAGTGAACAAATGAGGCGCTAGCCTCTCTTATTTATACAATCTGGTAGGCGTTGAACTGGGGTGTCTTTTCACTGGCAGGGCCGACTTCTCATCCTAGGTGGTTATAAACACTTTAATATATTCTGGGTGGTTATAACCCCTTTAATATATTATGGGGTCGACTTTTCATTTAGCCCATTACAATCAGGGTTTGAGCAATCTGCAAAAGGGGATTTGGTCATTTACAATGCTCGACATGATCAATCCACAAAAGGGGATTGATCTAATGAATAATACATAATTAATAAATAGAATACTCTTTGCAGTTACAATATTTCAACACTCCCTCTTAACAAGAAGGGTATTCTACAACAACATCAGGCGAGAGAGAGGGCAACATCATCAACAACATCTTGAAACACTGAATGACATATCTATAAATCATCGAAAGTTTTTTTCATCATCAATATCATCATTCACAGTAGGGATCTGGAATGGCATCATCATCCTCATCATCATGAGGCTAAGGTAAAATCATCATCATTTTCTGCGTGAGGCTAAAGTAACATCATCATATTCGTAATTATCTTCAGCAAGGAGCTAAAGTGGCATTATCATCATCATCTTCAACAAGAAGCTGAAGTGGCATCATCATCATCATCTTCAGCAAGAAGCTGAAGTGGCATCATCATCATTAACTGCATCAACATGGATTATTATAACACTAATACATCATCATCATCAATAACAACACAAGGATGATATAACATCAACAACAAGAATATCACAGCACAAAGGCTGGAGCATCATCAATAACAACATCACAACACGAAGGTTGGAGCATCATCAACATCATCACTAGGTTGAGAGTCTTTAGCACGAGGCTGGAATCACAGCACGAAGCTAGCTACACAATATCATCAGCACGAAGCTGACATCAAAACACGAGGTTGGCACATCATCACAGCATGGGGCTGACACATCATCATAGAACGAGGATGGCACAACATCACAGCACGAGGCTGACATCGCAATAATTAAGCTGTCACATCATCAAAGCACGAGGCTGGCATGTCATCAACACGAGGCTGGCATCACAACAATTAAGCTGGCACATCATCACAACAATTACGCTGGCACATCATTACAACAATTAAGCTGGTACATCATCACAACAATTAAGCTAGCACATCATCACAACAATTAAGCTAGCATCACAACACTACGTTGGCACATCATCACAACAATTAAGATGACATCACAACATTAGGCTGGCACATCATCACAACAATTAAGTTGGCATCACAGCAGTAGGCCGACACATCATCACAAAAATTAAGTTGGCATCACAACACTAGGCTGGTACATCATCATTTTGTGGTACTTTGACAGTCCCTAAGGAGCTACCGAGGAATAAGATTACCTAGGATATAAAATCCTAATGGAGCTACCACGTGGTACTCTGACAGACCATCCTTACCGAACCTTCAGGATCTTCCCAGGAATCATAAGATTCCCTGGGATTATAAAAATCCTAACGGAGCTACCACTATTGATCAGGATACCATAGTATCATTAGAACTACTCTCCCTTTTGAGGGAGGTCCTTTCAGACTATACCAAGCTTATCTCAAAAGTGTTCAAAATTTACACGAGATAGAGGCTTGGTCAACACATGAGCAACATGTTCATCTGTGCTAACATATTGGAGCTTTATGGCTCCTCTTTGCACCATGTCACAGATGTAATGATATCAAATCTCTATGTGTTTCGACTCATTATGGAAAGCATCATCTTCATACAACTCTGGTTATCACATAGGATCACAATGGCTTCCCTCTCCAGATCAAATAGATTTGTCAACAACATCTGAAGCCATACGACTTCACAACTGGCGGAACATGCAACAATGTATTCTGCTTCTGCCATGCTTGGAGCAATGTTGAATTTATTCCTACTCTTCCATGAGATCATTGCTGACATCAAACTGAAACAACATCCTAAAGTTCTATTTCTATCATAAACACTTCCATCTCAATCTAAATAGGTGTAACCACTCAGTCTGAAATCATGATCTCCATCATAACTAAGACCACAATCTAATGTACACTTAAGGTACCTCATCACATGTTTTGCAACAACTAGGTGAACATGTTTGGGTTCTACCAGAAACTGACTCAAGGTGTTCACAACAAAAGAAATATTTGGTCTGGTGTTCGTCAGATACATCAACGATCCAATGATCTGTCTATACAATGTGGCATCAATCAATTCTAACGAAGTGTCAACCAGGGGACTTCAACTTTGTTTCCATGGGTGTATTCATAGACTTACACTCCAACATATCAAATCTCTTCAATATTTCAACTGCATACTTCCCTTGGTTAAGGAAGATCCTCTCTGGGCTCTACCATACCTCAAGACCTAAGAAATAATGCATTAGGCCAAGGTCTTTCATCTCAAATTATGCAGCGAGCTTCTTCTTAGATTCGATGATGATATTTTCTTCTCCAGTTAAGAATAAGTCATCCACATACAATAGAAATATAATAGGCTCATCATTCATAACCTTGAAGTAGAGGTTAGAATCATCTTTACTCTTGGTAAAGCCCAAGCTCATCAGAAAACTGTCTATCCTTCCATACCAATCTCTAGGAGCTTTCTTCAACACGGTCAAAACTTCCTTCAACTAACAGACATGAGTCTTTCTATATTCAATCTTCAATCCAAATTTTCACGTTACATTGTACCAATCTGGTACACTTGCTTAGCTGCAACTCAATCTCACAAACATGTGCTAGCTTTATGTGCTTTCTACAAGGCACTATCTGTCTCACTGTCTGAGAGTATGTCCTCTACTCTCTCTGCAACTGTTCCTTCTGGAATCTAGGACTCTACACCTGTAGCTGCTCTGAGGATGAAAATGACTGCTTCATTCTCACTGTGGCTGCTNCCTCTTATTCTATCATGGAAACAGTTTCATCTGAAACTGAGAGTGGCTCAATAACTGATACTGAAGCTAGCTCTTCTTCTTTCATGGAGGTAAATTTATCTTACATTGTAGTCATGTCTCCATGACCCAACTAATGTAATGCAACAACTGCCACTTGATTTAAATATGGATATTTATCCCCCTGCATCTCATACTATATATGAATCATGGTTGTTCTGGTTGTCTTCATAAATACTGGAACTATTTATTCAATAACTGGAGTAAGTGTCTCGTCATAGTATTCTACCTCTTACTGGGAGAATCCTCTTATACACACATCAAGATTTTTACATCTGGAGCATGCTTGATCTGTATAGATCAATCTTGGAAGTCAATACTAACTTCTCTTCTAGTCTCACGAAAGAATCCATATCCTAGTATTTCTGACTAGCTTCCTTATTTGTTACTGAAGCAAGGGAATCTTCCCAGGAGATTTAACATCTTCTAGGAGTCTCTAAAGTTACGATCTAGTCTTCTCATGTCATCTGTCTCCCAATACTGGAAGTTGTCTCTTCATCTGATCCTTTCTGAGATCAAGCTTACTCTCGATTTCTTCTGAGTCTACAAGGAATTCATCATCTCTTACAGGGTATACTTGGTGTTTAATACCAAGTCTAAATATGAACCCTGCTTCCCATCAAGGTGGCTTCATTCTTATTCTTCTTTGGTACATGAGTGTATATGGTCATGTACATAGTCTACTTCATATCTCATCTAATATGTTGCCTTATTGCAACCTTCACAGTAGCTTCCTCAAGGTTATCACCTGTGACCTGAAACAAGGTTAACAAAACATCAAGCAAGAATAATACTCTTTTGATAATAAAGCAATAGCAAAAATAATCATCACAATAGTTCCTTTAGAGCTATCACTTGTGACCTGATCATCACAATAGTTCCTTTAGAGCTTATTACTTAGACTCGTCTCAAGTAAAGATCAAAAGTAAGGTAACATCCCGCCTCGGGCGCGACCGACAAAAACTTATTCTTGAGGACAATTGCTCACAAGTGATTCGGATTTGCGATGATGAACTACTTAACCTTGATGATGATGCGCCAAGATTGATGACAAGATGTTTTACCATTAAGGCATATTAAAAGTTATTGACTCGGCCATTAGAGTGGTTTCGACCTATACGCAGAGATCGTGGAACCCTTGACCCGGATTGTTTCCTCCGGAGTGGGCTATTTGAGTTGTTTCATTTCTACAGAACTAAAATTTTGATGATATGCTATTTATTCTCATGATATGTTGTTGACATGATATGACATGATGGTTGATGATGCAGTCGGACGATAGCTTTGGCCGCAATTTCTGCATCACATGGAGGCTGCACACAAAGTTCCAGAGAGATTTAGGAGAGGTGGTATCGCCACTCGCATGTACTTATTAGCATCTTCACTGTGGCTCGAACTCAGAGATTAACGGTCACTGTGTCTTGCAGAGGGACCACGATGCTCGAGGGCGATCATACGCGCCGGCTGACCAACCATAGGTTAACGACACCTAGTCGGTGGGATCCATGATGCCCGAGTGTGATCATGACAAATACCATCGGGATTTATGGGCGCACATGGGCCTTGTATTCCAGGAAGCCCTTATTCCCCAAAGTTCCCACCGGACGGAAGTTTAATCGTGGGGTTAGATTCTACCAATCCGTTGTCACGAAAGGTAAGTGTTCTCGGAGCACGGGTGCATCCCAAGGGCACGCCGCACTGGGTTAATTGCAAGCAGCAGGCACCCTTTGGAGCACGAGTGCATCCCAAGGGCACCGCATGCATTTGCGACGATGAGACAAACATAGATGACCTTAAGATCGTAATGCCTGATAAAATTCTTAAAACGACTTCTAATTAAATTCTGTCTCCCTGCTCAAATCAACACCAAATTAGCATCTCTAGTTAAATTGACGTTCTAAGAAGTGATTCTTCAAAAATAAACCTAGGGCGAAACTAAAACCCTCCGGGTGTTAATTAAAGACTTAGTAAAAGTGAAGGGGTTAAAGTAATGAGGGAATTAATTTAAGTGAAACCCACATTCTTAAATAATAAAGAAGGAATAAAAAAATTATTGCGTATATTAAAAGATAGTAGCTCAAACATATTGTAAAGATGCAACCGATTTTTTTTTTGGGGTTCAAATAAAATAACAAAGAGAGAATTAAATAATAGAACAAAGATATTTGAATTAAAGAGTAATTTGTATGAGCAAATTACGGGAGTAAATCAAAGAGTAAATTAAGGAGTAATTTAAGGAGTAAATTAAGGAGTAATTTAAGGAGTAAATTAGTAGTAAATTAAGGAGTGATTAAGAAGAAATTCTATGAGAAATTTAACGGTGATTAAGGAGTAATTTATATAACAATATTTACCAGGAGTGAGAGAACTCCAGTCTCAACAATCTAAAAAGAAATTAATTATAAACCAGGCATGTGTGACACTTGGACTACCTGAGATTGTTAGAGGGTTAGTCATTAAAATTAATTAATTAATGATTTACAAATTAGGTCACTTCCCAAAATTCAAAGGAGGGAAGGAAGGAAGAAAAGGGAGGAACGGTTAGCATAACGCTACACCCTGCCGAAGGTGGCTTGACTGGCTGCTTCAGAGGAGCTGGGGTATATCTCACTGTTTGGAGGTAGCTCACTGAGGCTGGGGCCGAGACGCTTATTCTGGCCTCCTGGTTCTTGTGTGGCCCTTTATACTTGGGGCTAAGGGGGAAGAAGAGTACCACAAGCATCGGGAGGTAACGCAGCTTTCTATTCTACAAGCGTAAGCTGCACCTGAGCGAGGTGCCGCACAAATACATGACGTCTAAGCAAGCAGGTGGCTGAAGCAATGACGAATGGGTGCTTAGAAGACGCTTTTATATTCAAAGTAAATTATCATATTGGGATAATATGATGAGATTGTTTGACATTATATATTTTACATTTCCGCTCACACATTGTAGAGTTTATTATATTTGATCATGCCACTCTTAGTTATGATGTCATGTGTCTTGCATTGATATGAATTATGAGATGTTGTTAGTTTCATTTCTCAAAGAAAAAAGATGCCTGTGTCTGCTACTGTAGAAGCTATACATGACAAAGAGGGTTATTAAGACATGGTGGTCGGTTTCCGCCTCAATTCACACTTCAGTCTCACGCCTCTTCGGAACATGAGTGGGGTTTTATTTATCGCTATTGATGATGGTATTGTGAGTTGTTCTCGCAATGTTGAAATTGTTACCACCGTTTTTGGCCATGAGAAGAATGTTATTGTTGGGAGTTTTAGGGTATGTACATCTCTGTAGACTTTAAAAGTCAAATCATTTTAAGGAGGGGGTCCCTTGTCCCACAAACAAGGGCAGCAATCAATTTGGTGTGGCTTGGCCATGACCTTTAAAATAGATTAAAGCGGCTATTATTATTATAATAAAAATTATCCCATTTCTCCCATTTAATTAACCTGGTTTCTATATATTTTCTCCGAGATGAATGTTTTATGGTCAAATCCAATGTTTTCTCAAAGAATTTCACAAGTTCAAATTCACAAGTAGAGTATGAACATCCTAAATTTAGATTTCAAGTGGAATATTTGGAATTAAGATGAATACACAGTAGTTTTGAATCTTTCCTTCATGCTACAGTTAATGCATCTGTAACTGGCATTGTAATGCCCACCTTCGTTCGGTTCCATCAGCATGAAACAACTTGCAGATCTCATGTCCTCTTTGTATCTTATAATATTCAAGAGGAGAGGCCATTCTGTCCGAGCATTTCTACAGCTTCTCATGCTGCAAGTCGGCCCATCTTCAAAGAAAAAGCGAGGAGGGAGCGTAGACATCCTCCTGAACTTTTGGCTTCTCTTCAGCCTCTTTCGCCCTCTTAGAAGACTGCACAACACTCTCTTTTGATTGTTTCTTGGCTCTTAATACACCCTTGTTAAATCTCTGCCAGTTGTTACTTCGAAGAAATGGGTAGCCATGAATGAACCCCGAACTAATTGGGCTGCTAGGAATACTGAATGTGTATGACCCAATTGCAGAGTTTTGCTTCTCGTTGTTGGGCTTCTAGGTCCAGCCCTAGTACTAGAATATGAAGGGCAGCCAGAAAGGAGCAAAGACATAGATTGCATATTCAATGATGTCATTATTTCTATTGGGTTCATCATAAAATCCCTTCTAAACACGATTACCTTCCATGCATAGACCTCTCACCTGATTGTTATAACGTTAAAACTGTGATTCTTATGTGGCCATTACTGCTTCATTGGTCTTCCTTATTCATTGATCAATTTTTGACCTGTAATAGGTGGACGAATACTTGATGTTTGATCACCCTTGATATCTGGTTCCCGGTTCATTGCCTATTTTGATACAGAGCCATCTGATATGCTGTGTTGTTTCGTCATTTTTTTTTTATCAGGGTCGTTCACATCCACTGGCTACGCTCCCACTCTGTGATCGAGGGCTTAATTTGGCGTAGGTCTTATTTTGTTATGGAAGTAGTTGCATTTATGGCGGGGCCAGCTTCGCTTTCCATGCAAAGGCAAATTCTCTACTGGCTTTTTCATGGTTCCGCCTGCTTCACCGCACTTTACACTGTGATCTTTTTCTTATTCCTCGCGACATGGCATGATCCTACCAAGGCTTCTCATCAAGGTCGGGCAAAGTTGGTATTGCAGAAGATCAAGGTTTTAGCCGGGTGGGATACCTTATCGACCACCGCTATCCTTCATGACCGCTGCAGAAAAAAAAATAATCAAGTCAGCCCAAAGAATTTATTCCTATTTATATTTTACGAAATTATTGTTCCTCTAATTTTGCAGGTGATTCGCGGGTATTATTTCTTCTAATGCAAGGTGAATGGCTTATGCAAGGAAAATGTGTTAAATTAACGAAACCTATATTTCTTTTCCAAGAAAGAAAAAATAAAAAAATAAAAAAGGAAATAAAAAAAAACGCTCCATATATGATTATAAAACCGCAATTTCTACCGTAAAGCAACCATGTGCAAATGGATAAAACCGCAACCTCCTCAACCACGACCGGCAAATTCCAAAACCTACTTCAATGTCGCATGATAATCGATTTAATCATACGGAAGAGCCGTGCGGATAAATACATCAATTCAATGAGCGCGGATAAATAAGATCACCCGAATGCTTGCATGCCGACTGTTAGCGTTTTATAATCCTGCATCTTGAATGTCTCGGGTATATTTGAGAGTCACGGTTGTCTGATTGTTGAGGTACTAGTTACGGATTTTACCTTGACCGAACGCCACTGTGAAGCTATGAGCCATTGTGGCAAGGTTCCTGTCACTTACGGGTGGGCAGTTTTAAATTTAAAAATCTCCATGCTAGACTTGAACTCAGAATTTCACCCGGGTGGCATTTCGAAATATTAACGAACTCACGTTGGCTCTCAGTACTAGATTAGGGCATAGATCCATAACTAGTGAACCTTAACTGTACTTTCGTATGCTAAACAGATAGTCAGTAGTATGGTTGAATCTATACTGGGAGTATTTGGGAGTTGTTATCCACTTCTGGCAACTCCTCGTTTCATTACACCATTCCAAATGTTTTTTTTTAAATAAAAAGAACGTATTAATAGTATCGACGTTTTACTTACCTTCCCTTAACCAATCTGAGTTGGGATTAAGCGTAAAGATTAATCTTGTGCCTTATAAATCTAAGTTGCCTGTATGGAAGGATTTACTCAAGAGATTATTTTCACTTGAGTGTACATATATATATATATATATCAACAAATATATATATATAATTATCCACCAAATGCCATCCCTTTGAATTTAAAATGAATTTAATGGGATAAGATGATGCATCAGAAAGATTTACCTAAACGCTTGTGAATTTTTATTTGATCTGGGTGGGAATGGATGACTAAATTACCATTTAAGTTAAAAATAAATCACCATATTTTAAATTTGATAATCTATACAATCTTGACTTATGTTACCATGAGTTATAAAGTAGGTTAGTCTATGATAAAAGTTAAGGATAAAAGTCATATCAAGAATTTAGTAATTAGAATCTATGGATTAAAAGGTGAAAGCATTGTATTGAATTTCATCATGATAGTTGATTGTGAATCTCTTCATCTTGTTTTGTGTAGAATACAACATTATTAATGAACCCCTTACCTCGTAAATAATTAAAAGTATTTGTGTTGTTGGGACTTTAGTCAAACATAGCGAAGTTAGGAGGTAGTTATTGATCAAGAATTGTATGATGAGAGTAATGAAACAATCTAGATAAACTAATAAATAAAAGTAAAGTCATATTACATGACCTTATTCAAATAGATTACTTGGAAACAATGTAGATAATATAAACTTTATTCTTCTTCATTTACTCTTGCAGTATAGCAATCATTTTACCCATGTTTTTTTTTCTAGATGCTTGCTTAGTCCAATAAAACTTGAAGGGTACTTTAGAATGAGAGTGAGGATATGGATGTTGTTAATGAACCATAATTGGGGTTAGCAAGGTTAAGGTTGTTTTTATTGAAATGTTAACAATGAGGTTAAGCACAATGTTAATACTTAAACCGCATGATAATACTTGTTCAAATGCAAGGTTAATGTTGGTTAAATTAAATTTTATTGATGATGTTTAAAGATTAATGTTTAAGGTCGTCTTACTACAATGCTAGTGGTTATCAATATGCATTTATGGTGAATTGTCCTGATCATCTCCTTATGATATGTCAATATAGATTAAGGTGCACTTTTTTGTGTTAGGTATTTTAGGAAACACTGGCATTGTGGACTTATCCTTATACGAATAAACTTGGGTTACTGATGGTTATAAAAAAATAAGGTCCTAGAACCAAGTACATTGAAATTACTAAGATGGTAATAGCAGAATCTGCGATTACTAAGTTACTTTCCTAAACAGTTGGGCACGGTATCTCATCTACTCGTGGGGTTCAAGGGAGTCTAGGCCAGTATTATGTGCCTTGAGTAGTGGGAACTACCTTGTCTTAACACTGTTGGTCATTGTCGGAGTCCTTCAGACATGCGCGTTTGTAGGGTTAGTGGTTGTATTGAGTTGTTGTTTTACTTGGATGAGATCGTCCTTTTGTCTGGTTTTCTTATGTCCTCACCGTGCACCCCAGTATGTCTTAATATATGTGTTCGCGGCGGCCGCTCCCGCTTCTATGGTTGTATCTCATAAGGCCTCGCCGGGTAAAGCCTTTTTAGTCTTATTGTGATGAACATCGCGGTTAAGGCTCTGTCATTGTCCAGAGCGTCGCACAGTTAGGTGTGTTGTGTGTACAGAAATCATGGTTCGAGGATGCCACGGAGGCAGACAAAAGGGTGCTAGGGAAGGAGGCGTAACGCCTCCAACAACATCCGGTGATTCCTCGAGGGTCTAAAACCCCAAGGCAGTCGAACAGGATTATTTTAGATTTGTAGAGATGGCTTCCGGAGCCAAAACGTATCTGGAGGGAAAGGTTACTCTGGCCGTTTCCCCTTTAACCTCGAGGAGTTCCATCACAAGGATTGGTCAAGATAGCAGGTCCGGGATCACGGAGTTGAAAAAGAAAACAAGAAGTTGTGTGGACAGAGAAATGCTAAGCCGCTAGGAGGCTTAAGGAGTTGTTGACAACAGTTGCGATACTAAATGTCTTGACACATCGACTTGGTATGCACAGACGATCCAAGGAAGGTTTAGGCGGAGTCTTGATGCAAGATGAACGAGTGATTACTTACACTTCGAGGAAGCTAAGAAGACATAAGGAAATCCACGCTAAACACATGATTTGGAACTATTAGCTGTTGTTTATGCCTTAAAGGTGCTGGAGATACTTCAAATTTGTTGGAAGAAAATTTGAAGTAAAAGTATCCACCATTGTGGATCACAATACATTTTCGACCTGAAGCTGACAACGGTGTTGGTCGGAATTTCTGAAGCGAAAACAAATTTCCAGATTACTTAAGGCATAAAGGGAACAATGAACCGGGTGGCGTATGCCTTGAGTCGGAGTCCACGCATCTTTTTGGTGCTGCCACTTCAAACGAATCTACATGAGAAGGTTCTCACCTTACAACATGATGACGACTGGTACAACGGCTGGTTGATTTCCTCGTGACAAAACACTATGATGGTACCCAACAATAGAGTGGGATTTACTTTTGACAGCGATGGGTTATCGAGATTTAGAGGGCGGATTTAATGCATCGCCAAACTAAGAGTTGAGGATGTTGATCCCGAACGAGGCTCATAGAGCAGTTAACATGGCTCACCTGTGAGCTACCTAAGATGTGAGGGCGCACTTTAAGCCCCTTTGTTCTTCAAAAGGGATTGAAGGCTGACATAGTCAATTTGTGGCTAGATGTCTCGAAGTGTCAGCAGGTAAAAGTCAACATAGACACCAAGCAGATTACTTCAACCATATAAAGATTTCGAATCAAATGGGAAGTCATTTCATTGATTTTATTGTTGGATTGCCACCGACGCTAGCGGAGACACTAATTCATCTTGTAGTGCTGACACTCACAAGGAGTGGCTTACTTTATTCAAAAGCGCATTTAATGATAAGGCACTGCATTGTGGCGAGATCTTTCATCAAGAGATATGAGGTCGGATAGCGTAAGCCTAAGAAGATTATATCCCATCAAGGATCTGCGGTTATCGATTTTGACCCAGTTTCCAAGAGGCCTTAACTCAACTAAACTTAGCAATCGCGGTATCACCCAGACCGATAGACAGATAGAACGTAATCTAACCAAACCTTTGGAAGACATAAGAGATGTAATGATGGACCAACAAAACGTTGGGAGGAATTCCTGCCTTCCAAGAGAGTTCGCTTATAACAACAAATACCGTGAGCACCATTAAGATGGCGCCGCTTGAGTTTCTTTATGCACTACGTCGATGCCCTTGAGTTGGGATCGGCTTGAGGATGGAACTCGGGACCGTGGCTAAACAAGAAATGGAAGAGTAGGATGAAAACCATAAGACAGTTATAAAAGGAAGCTGATCAATGGCGAGTTATGTTGATGCGCACCGAATCGACCATAGTTACCAGGTCGACGATCGAGTCTTATTCCGGTCTAAAACCGCGATAAGAGTTCGATCAAGTTTGGAAGGGAGCCAAACTCTTCCGGTTTGTGGGACCTATTGAGATTGTGGAGAGAAAGAGGTCGCGGCCTATCGACTCAGCCTTGCCTCTAATTCTTTGAGGCACAGGCGATGTTTTTCATGTATCCAGACATTATGTTAGTGATTCTACACACGGATTGACATGAGTTCCTTGCATGTATCGGATGAGGGAGTGCTCATGGATGAGCCGGTCCTCATATTAGATCATTGTGTTCGATAGTTATGGCATCGAACAATAGATAAGGTTAAGTTCTAGTGGGACAACTATAATCCATACTCGGCGATTTGGGAGGACACATATGATATGATATGCGCTAACAGTTTACATTTTTGTTTTTAGACTTATGATACTGTGGTCCTACGATATTGTGGTACATTTATTTCGAAATTATACCGAAACTTCGACGAAGTTTAGACCAAGAGGTGTATGTAACATCCTCAGCTTCCTCAAGCACTGACAAAAAACTTATTCTTTGAGGACACTTGCTCGTAAGTGGATTTGGATTTTGCGATGATGAACCACTTAACATTGATGATGATGCGCCATGATTTATGACAGATGTTTTACTATTGCTATATACAGTGCTATTGACTCCGCCATTGAGTGTGCAGGTTTCGACCTTGAGGATGCAAGAGTATCTATGGAACTCCTCGACTCCTGGATTGAGTCAAAGAGTGGGCTATTTGAGTTGTTTTCATTTACGTGATATTGTGTGGTTTTGATGATATGTTATTTATTTCATGATATAAGCTGTTGACATGATACGACATGATGGTTGATGATGCAGCTCTAATTTATATTTACGTAATTGCATCTACATAGAGTAGAGGGGCCACACTTGTCCTTCCAGAGATTTAGGAGAAAGTCAAAGATCCCCGCCACGCCTCTATTAGCACTTCCTCGCCAGGGTTCGAATCAGAAGTGAATTGGCTACCTAGTTCGAGGACCCATCGATGCCGCGGAGGCGTGACCATGCCATTAGCCGCCACGATTCAATCAGAGAGGTTAACGACATTACCTAGTTCGAGGGGATCCACGATGCCGGAGGGCAGACTGCGACAGTCAGCTTCAATGCGGATTCTATACGCAATAAGGCTATGGGCCTTATTCCTTAGAAGCCCTTAGTCTCCACAAGTTCAATTTGACGGAGTGTTTACTCTAGGGGGGTTATAGATTCTAACAATCCGGCCAAGTCGAGTGGCACCCTTGGAGCACCGGGTGTGTCCTGAAGGGCACGCCGCACCAAAGAATTGCAAGCGTTTAGTGGCACCCTTGGAGCACGAGTGCATCTTGAAGGGCACGCCGCGATGTGGATTGAGGATGATGAGACAACATAGATGACTCCAGATCAGAATGCCCGATAAAATTTTAAAACGACTTCACTAAATTGTCACTGCTCAAATCAACACCTAAATTAAAGCATCTCTAAGTTAAATCGACAAGCCCTAAGAAAAAGATTCTACAAAAATAAACCTAGGGATGAAGCTAAACCCTCCCCGGTGTTAAATGGAAGACTTAAAAAGGAAGGGGTTAAAGTAATGAGGTAATTGAATTAAGGAATAACCCATGGTCTTTAAATAATAAAGAAGGAATAAAAATTATTAAAGTGGGGAGTATAAAAATAGAATTTTAAAGAGATTAAAAGATAAAATGATTATCTTTGGGCTCAAAAATAAAAAATAACAAGAGAGAATTCAATAATAAATTGAAGAGACCAACTAAAGAGTAATTTAAGGAGCAAATTACGGAGCAAATCAAGAGTAAATTAAGGAGTAATTTACGAGGCAAATTAAGGAGTAATCTAAGGAGTACTAGGAGTAATTTGATATCAAGGAGAATTACAGAGAAATTTAACCGTGATTATGAGTAAATTTAAGGAGCAATTTAAGGAGCCGCATTTGGGGAGTGAGAGAACCTAGCCCTTTAATAATTAAAAAGAAATTTCAATTTTGGAGAACCTTATGCATGTGTGACACTCTGGATCTACTCGAGATCATGGAGTGGGTTAGTCATTAAAATTAATTAATTAAATTAAAAAAAAAAAAAAAAAAAAAAAAAAAAAAAAAAAAAAAAGGAGGGGAAAGGGGAAGGAAGAAAGGAGGAACTTAATGTAACGCTAGCTCAGCTGTGGCTTGACGGGTTGCTTGTGAGAGTTGGGTATATCTCAGCTATATAGGAGTGGTAGCTCACCCGCTGAGGCTAGTCAGAGATCACTATCTCATCTCTCAAGTCTTTGTGGCCCCTTGCGCTCCTGGGCTATAAGAAGAGTACTCTAGCTAAATTTGGGAGGCAGGCACCTATGAGCTTTCTCGGCTCCAGTTGCTGCACCTGATGTAGGGAAGTGACAAGGTGGACATTCTCCAAGAGGGCGGTGGCTAAGGCACGACGAATTGGTAAAGTAGAAGACGCTTATATTCGCAAATTATTGTTATTGGATAATATGATGAGATTGTTTGGCATTATAATTCTATGCATTTCGCTCGCAATAATATTGTGAGTTTTCTCTTTATGCATTTCCTGATCAGCGCTCACTTTAGTTATGATGTCATGTGTCTTGCATTGATATGAATTATGAGATGTTGTTAGTTTCTTATTTCCTTGGGAAGAAAAAAATTAATTTTGCAACTAAGTAACGTGAGTTGTTGCCATGACAAAGAGGGTTATTACAGAGTAAGAAATACAATACAAACTGAGGTCAACACTCTTATAGTGTTGTGATCAAACATTCCTCCATGGAAACCTAGAACTAACACAAGAGATTTCTCCTAGAGGAGATGTTCGTTTGTATCAGGCAAATGATTACATTAAGCATTTATCTCAATATGATCGCATGCTACCAAGTATAGTACTTTTCAAAGACTAGTTATCAACTTGTCATGTGCAATTTTGAATCTTATCAACTTAATTAATCAAACCTGGAACCTGGAGCCTTGTCCTCAAGAATGAGTGCGCTTCTTTTCTTCCAAGTCTTCTTCACTCAAGATGACGAGTGCTTTCTTCAACCTGTCTTCTTGTACTAAGACAATATGCTACTTGACAGAAGATTGGGTTAGAGAATAAACTCTATGATCTCAACTTTAATCCATATAATACCTTGACTTTAATTTTGACCAAGGGTTAGTATGATGGTCATAGCTACAACATGCAACACTGATCAAAATAATTTCATAACAAATAGATGCATATCCGAATAATCACACCTGGGTTGCATAATTCCTCTGAATGTGTTGGATCTTGAGATCCTTTTGGATCTATGGAAAGAGATCTCTTCTCCTGCAAATACCCTTTAAATCTTAACAATTTAAACATATGTGAGTACATACCTCTGATAACATTTGCAGGTAGTGGCACCATCTAGTAGTAGCGACAATGATCACCAACTCTTAAAAATGTCAAGGGGGACTCCAACTGGTACTACAGTTGATACTTCAACTAGTACTGCAATTGCAATTGATATTGCAACTGCTTCTGAGACTACAACTGCAACTTAGGGTTTTATGAGGAAAACCTAATTTTTCAAACTTCAAATTTTGAAATTCTGATCCAGGGGATAGATGCACTGAGCTAAGGCAAGTAAGTTGGTGCACTCAGATTTCTAAAAATCCAAATTTTACCCCCTCAAACTTGACCAGCAGATTTCTAGACTGGTGCTTCTAGTTTTCTGGTACTTTTGGTACTCTGGTACTTCTGGTTTTTTGGTACTTCTGGTACTCTGGTACTTTTGGTTTTCTGGTACTTTGTGAAAACTAGGGTTTCACTTTCTAGGAGATCTACCTACTGAAAAAGTGCGCTGAAGGTGTCAAAGAATTCCTTGGGTTAGTGCGCACTTTTCTAGATGGTTTTGAGGCTGAAAACCTTCTTTAATAAAAAGCCCTAATTTCCATGTACGATAACAGTGACGTTTTTCTTGTTCTTTTGAAAGATGCTCTCTTCAGCTTAGCTCTGATACCATGTTAAGGTTTAAGATATTATTAGGTTTATTTTTAATTTACTAGATAACCATAGCATAGATAGGATCACTGATAAATACACAGTCACAAGAGACACATCATTTATCCTGGGAAACCCTCATGGGGGAGAAAACCCAGCAAAAATTTCCTTAATATAAATAGCCAATACAATGCCAAGAGAATAAACCAAACAATAAAGAAATTCCTCTCCCAAGTATGCACCTCTCTCTCTCTCTCTCTTCCTTCTTCTCCAACTGCAGCTCCAAAATTGCACTTTGATGAACAAGTGAGTGAATGAACAAATGAGGTGCTAACCTCTCTTATTTATACAATCTGGCAGGCGCTGAACTCGGGTGTCTTTTCAATGGCAGGGTCGACTTCTCATCCTGGGTGGTTATAACCACTTTAATATATTATGGGGCCGACTTTTCATTTAGCCCATTACAATTAGGGTTTGACCAATCCGCAAAAGGGGACTTGGTCATTTACAATACCCGACATGATCAATCCACAAAAAGGGATTGATCTAATGAATAATACATCAATAATAAATAGAATACTCTTTGCAGTTACAATATTTCAACAACTTTGTCTATGAACCTCTATAGTTAAAAGACCACTTCACATGATGGATGAGGAATAAATTAAATCCCACCTACCAAACAACTTAGGCACCTATATTGAAGAACCACTTAGCTATCTATTTTAAGTGAAAAAAACAATTATCAATATTCCTTTAGTCTTCTATGAAGAGGCACCATTAACATAAGAAAATCATAAGAAAATACAAGGGAAATAATCATTTATCAATATTCATCTAATTTTCTATGAGCATTCACCATTATCTTTTAGCATAAGCAAGTGAAAATAAGAAAACACAAGAAAGAAGAGAACCAAGATTTATAGTGGTAAAACACTTATTATATATACCGAAAACATTTAATGTCAAAGATAAACCACTTCATTAATATTTAAACATGTTACAATAAACCTCCAATACTTCTCAAGCATAGAGCTCTCTATGAACCTTTAGCTGCCTATTTTAAGTAAAAGACAGCACAAAAGAGATCACATTAACTCTAATTACACTCTTTAGATATACATAAATGCCCCACTGATAATAATCACCACTAGAAATTCCATCTTACTAACACTAAATATATCACCAAAAGGAGAGATTGAATAACATTACAACATATTTAACATGATATCTTAAAACAATTTACAACCGTCAATGAAGTACCATCCCAATTTGGGACGAAATCCAAAATGACATTCTTTATAGAAATAATGTTTGGCTCAGAGTTCTATGCATGAAAAATATTTCTGAGTGGATATATCTCTTTCATTAAAAGGACAAATGTTCAATTGGCCTTGTATCGAGTTTTCATGAATATAAATGGCACAGTTCTGTGCCAATCCTTTTACACCACTTCCCAACGGTTTTGTGCATGCCACAACAACCCTAAGGAAAAGCATATGACATGTTCTATGCATGCCCCAATCGTTCCCACTTCCCAATAGTTATGTGCATGCCAACAATTTTTTGCATGCCCACTTCCCAACAGTTCTGTGCATGCCCCAACATTTTTGTGCATGCCAAATTGGCATGCACATTAACCTTATGGATTTTGTGCATGCCAATTTGGCATGCACAAAAGCCCCAAGGAAAAGCATATGGCATGTTAACTCAAATGGCATTGTATATTCATATTGAATACACTATACCAGTAATGAATCAAATAAGGTAAGCTTTTGTGTTCAATATGGAGTTACTAGCCCATGATCTCTTATGCATAAGATGAATCCAATCATTGCTTAGTAACGAGTGATTTCCATATATAAATTACATTACACTAATGTCTAGTCATAACATCATTCCTGTACATACCCATCAGCTTATATAGGGTAATAATATAAGTTTATGTTATTATTATTATTATTATTATTAGCTTATATCAGTTCATATGATATTAGTCTCTTATGACTACCAATCCTTTTAAACCACAATTATGTGCATGGTTGATGTGCATGCCAATTTGGCATGCACAAAAGCCCCAAGGAAAATCATATGACATGTTAACTCAAATGGAATTGGATATTCATAATGAATACACTATACTAGTAATGAATCAAATAAGGTAAGCTTTTGTGTTCAATATGGAGTTACTAACCCATGATCTCTTATGCATAAGATGAATCCAATCACTTCTTAGTAATGAGTGATTTCCATATATAAATTACATTACACTAATGTTTAGTCATAACATCATGCATGTACATACCCGTCATCTTATATAGGGTAATAATATAAGTATATATTATTATTATTATTATTATTATTATTAGCTTATATAAATTCATATGATATTAGTCTCCCATGACTACCAATCCTTTTAAACCGCAGTTGTGTGCATGGTTGTTGTGCATGCCAATTTGGCATGCACAGAAGCCCTATGGTTGTTGTGCATGCCAATTTGGCATGCACTGAATTGTTCCCAACAATTTTGTGCATTCCCCAACAGTTATGTGCATTCCAAATGAAGCCCCAAGGAAAAGCATATGACATGTCAACTCAAATGGCATTGGATATTCATAATGAATCCTCTATACTAGTAATGAATCAAATAAGGTAAGATTTTGTATTCAATATGGAGTTACTAACCCATGATCTCTTATGCATAACATGAATCCAATCACTTATTAGTAATGAGTGTTTTCGATATATAAATCACATTACACTAATGTAATGGCATAACATCATGCATGTACATACCCATCAATTTATATAGGGTAATAGTATAATCTAAGTATGATCAATCTTCATGTCAATATCTAAATACGATATCACCATTAAGTGGTGTGGGTCTCAAAATTAATAAAAACTAAGAAGCAATTAACATTTATCTCCAAACTTCAACTCTAAACCATCGTTGAGATATATCTCTTCATACATGGAAAAAAAAAAAAAATCAAATTTAAAATTAAAAGTTTTAAATAAAATATATCTACAAATTTTAAATAAAATGTACACATACCATTTTAGATAAATAAAACAAATTATGATTAAAGAAAAATTGACATACCAAAATTGTTGAAGTTTCATCTTCCAAAATCCATGTGCTCATTTTCTACCGATAATTTAAACATCACTGTAACAATAAAAAGAAAAACCAATAACACATATTAGCATATACTTTATTAGCAAATATTTTAAAGATATTTAACTTTATTAAATAACAATGAGAAATAATAACATACCCAAGCAGATCATCAAGATTAACATAACCATGTGAGAAAGAATAACATAGCCAACCAGAGTTCCACAGATCTAAGATTCAACAGTTTAATCTTCCAAAATCCATGTGCTCCTTTTCTACCAATAATTTAAACATCATCGTAACAATAAAAAGAAAAACCAATAACACATACTATCATATACTTTATTAGCAAATATTTTAAAGATATTTAACTTTATTAAATAAAAATGACAAAGAATAACATACCCAAGCATATCATCAAAATTAACATAACCATGTGAGCAAGAATAACATACCCAACCGAAGTTCCACAGATCTAAGATTATTGCTCTCTCTAAATATTATCTCTTCCAAGATTATTAATCCATTCTTTGCATAAATCTTTAATTCTCTTTTATAACCAAATGTTTTTTCAACATTGCCTACATGATTTAAACAAAGTAAGATCATATCTAGCAAATTTTTAAAGAGAAAAATTGTGTGCTTGTAAATTCTCTTGTGTACATGCAAAAAGTTCACAAATATCCATAGTATGCCATTCTTCAAAGAAAATACTTATCTCCTCTTCTGCAGTGGAATAGATGGAATAGTGGAATTCACTTCGTTCTATGCAAAAAACACATCTCCATATTTCATCATTCTTGGACAAGAAGGCAAGGAATGAAATCGAAGAAAATTTTGAATCTTCCATTTTTCTGATGTGGGATAGAGTTTGTTCTCAAATAATCAAATGCTCAAGTTCAAAATTGTCTGCATCATGATATAAAGTTTAAACATGTATAAATAATATTATGAATAAAATCATGTAATCATATTTTTAAATCTAGAATAGTTCGGGTTGAATCATGATATAATATTAAATAAGATCAGCATCCAAGTGAGTTTAGAATATTCCCTCATTTTGATGTGGGAGATCTATATTTTGTTCTCATATAATCAAATGCTAGATTTCAGAATTAGGTTTGCACCATGATCTAAACATAAATAAGATTGAATGTATCATTTTAGGCGACGATAAGCTTATATAAGAGTTCTATATATTTCAAAATGATTGACCGAAGCATTGAGAAGTTATATAGACAATAATTGAGTAACCCTTCTACGAATAGGGAAGTCTTAATTAAAAAGTTGATCAAACATAAATTTGAAAAAAGTAAAAAAAAAATATGCATATTCAACAAAAATAAGATTGAACACTTATATATAAAAGGCCCACCATAAAAACAAACTAAAACTCACTAATGTGAAATGTACATACATTTAATTAAGCATCATCCTAAATAGATGCAGATTTCTCAGGTATGGATGCATCCTCCTCAATCCCAATCTCCCGCACTCTCTTTTCCACATTGCCCTATAACACATTTCAAATTTTTACATTTGAAAATTAAATTTAAATGATTTTAACAAATTAAATTGTAGTTTTAAATTTTGAAACATGTAATACCTGTGATGTGCCAACCTAAATATCATCAACCATAGAAGAGGATGGCATTCCCGTGGTCAGTTGATTCATAGTCTTACCCACCATACCCTAAGACTCAATAAATTATATATTGTTTAAGACATTTTTCTTTTAAATTAATAATTTAAATGACATTGCAATTTTCATATATAACTAAATTTGTTTTCAACATGCAATGATACCTGTGAACTCCCACCCTCTTCAAACTCTTCCAA
>SNQJ01S0108235.1:43997-58964 GCA_010110895.2 Picea sitchensis
TTATTTCTATAAAGAATGTCATTTTGGATTTCGTCCCAAATTGGGATGGTACTTCATTGACGGTTGTAAATTGTTTTAAGATATCATGTTAAATATGTTGTAATGTTATTCAATCTCTCCTTTTGGTGATATATTTAGTGTTAGTAAGATGGAATTTCTAGTGGTGATTATTATCAGTGGGGCATTTATGTATATCTAAAGAGTGTAATTAGAGTTAATGTGATCTCTTTTGTGCTGTCTTTTACTTAAAATAGGCAGCTAAAGGTTCATAGAGAGCTCTATGCTTGAGAAGTATTGGAGGTTTATTGTAACATGTTTAAATATTAATGAAGTGGTTTATCTTTGACATTAAATGTTTTCGGTATATATAATAAGTGTTTTACCACTATAAATCTTGGTTCTCTTCTTTCTTGTGTTTTCTTATTTTCACTTGCTTATGCTAAAAGATAATGGTGAATGCTCATAGAAAATTAGATGAATATTGATAAATGATTATTTCCCTTGTATTTTCTTATGATTTTCTTATGTTAATGGTGCCTCTTCATAGAAGACTAAAGGAATATTGATAATTGTTTTTTTCACTTAAAATAGATAGCTAAGTGGTTCTTCAATATAGGTGCCTAAGTTGTTTGGTAGGTGGGATTTAATTTATTCCTCATCCATCATGTGAAGTGGTCTTTTAACTATAGAGGTTCATAGACAAAGTTGTTGAAATATTGTAACTGCAAAGAGTATTCTATTTATTATTGATGTATTATTCATTAGATCAATCCCTTTTTGTGGATTGATCATGTCGGGTATTGTAAATGACCAAGTCCCCTTTTGCGGATTGGTCAAACCCTAATTGTAATGGGCTAAATGAAAAGTCGGCCCCATAATATATTAAAGTGGTTATAACCACCCAGGATGAGAAGTCGACCCTGCCATTGAAAAGACACCCGAGTTCAGCGCCTGCCAGATTGTATAAATAAGAGAGGTTAGCACCTCATTTGTTCATTCACTCACTTGTTCATCAAAGTGCAATTTTGGAGCTGCAGTTGGAGAAGAAGGAAGAGAGAGAGAGAGAGAGGTGCATACTTGGGAGAGGAATTTCTTTATTGTTTGGTTTATTCTCTTGGCATTGTATTGGCTATTTATATTAAGGAAATTTTTGCTGGGTTTTCTCCCCCATGAGGGTTTCCCAGGATAAATGATGTGTCTCTTGTGACTGTGTATTTATCAGTGATCCTATCTATGCTATGGTTATCTAGTAAATTAAAAATAAACCTAATAATATCTTAAACCTTAACATGGTATCAGAGCTAAGCTGAAGAGAGCATCTTTCAAAAGAACAAGAAAAACGTCACTGTTATCGTACATGGAAATTAGGGCTTTTTATTAAAGAAGGTTTTCAGCCTCAAAACCATCTAGAAAAGTGCGCACTAACCCAAGGAATTCTTTGACACCTTCAGCGCACTTTTTCAGTAGGTAGATCTCCTAGAAAGTGAAACCCTAGTTTTCACAAAGTACCAGAAAACCAAAAGTACCAGAGTACCAGAAGTACCAAAAAACCAGAAGTACCAGAGTACCAAAAGTACCAGAAAACTAGAAGCACCAGTCTAGAAATCTGCTGGTCAAGTTTGAGGGGGTAAAATTTGGATTTTTAGAAATCTGAGTGCACCAACTTACTTGCCTTAGCTCAGTGCATCTATCCCCTGGATCAGAATTTCAAAATTTGAAGTTTGAAAAATTAGGTTTTCCTCATAAAACCCTAAGTTGCAGTTGTAGTCTCAGAAGCAGTTGCAATATCAATTGCAATTGCAGTACTAGTTGAAGTATCAACTGTAGTACCAGTTGGAGTCCCCCTTGACATTTTTAAGAGTTGGTGATCATTGTCGCTACTACTAGATGGTGCCACTACCTGCAAATGTTATCAGAGGTATGTACTCACATATGTTTAAATTGTTAAGATTTAAAGGGTATTTGCAGGAGAAGAGATCTCTTTCCATAGATCCAAAAGGATCTCAAGATCCAACACATTCAGAGGAATTATGCAACCCAGGTGTGATTATTCGGATATGCATCTATTTGTTATGAAATTATTTTGATCAGTGTTGCATGTTGTAGCTATGACCATCATACTAACCCTTGGTCAAAATTAAAGTCAAGGTATTATATGGATTAAAGTTGAGATCATAGAGTTTATTCTCTAACCCAATCTTCTGTCAAGTAGCATATTGTCTTAGTACAAGAAGACAGGTTGAAGAAAGCACTCGTCATCTTGAGTGAAGAAGACTTGGAAGAAAAGAAGCGCACTCATTCTTGAGGACAAGGCTCCAGGTTCCAGGTTTGATTAATTAAGTTGATAAGATTCAAAATTGCACATGACAAGTTGATAACTAGTCTTTGAAAAGTACTATACTTGGTAGCATGCGATCATATTGAGATAAATGCTTAATGTAATCATTTGCCTGATACAAACGAACATCTCCTCTAGGAGAAATCTCTTGTGTTAGTTCTAGGTTTCCATGGAGGAATGTTTGATCACAACACTATAAGAGTGTTGACCTCAGTTTGTATTGTATTTCTTACTTTTGATCTTTACTTCACACAGGTCACAAGTGATAGCTCTAAAGGAACTATTGTGATGATTATTTGTGCTATTGCTTTATTATCAAAAGAGTATTATTCTTGCTTGATGTTTTGTTGACCTTATTTCAGGTCACAGGTGATAACCTTGAGGAAGCTACAATGAAGGTTGCAAGAAGGCAACATATTAGATGAGATATGAAGCAGACTATGTACATGACCATATACACTCATGTACCAAAGAAGAATAAGAATGAATCCACCTTGATGGGAAGCAGGGTTCATATTTAGACTTGGTATTAAACACCAAGTATACCCTGTAAGAGATGATGAAGTCCTTGTAGACTCAGAAGAAATTGAGACTAATCTTGATCTCAGAAAGGATCAGATGAAGAGACAACTTCCAGGATTGGGAGACAGATGACATGAGAAGACTAGATCGTAACTTCAGAGACTCCTAGAAGATGTTAAATCTCCTGGGAAGATTCCCTTGTTTCAGTAACAAAGAAGGAAGCTAGTCATAAATACTAGGATATGGATTATTTCGTGAGACTAGAAGAGAAGTCAGTATTGACTTCCAAGATTGATCTATACAAATCAAGCATGTTGCAGATGTACAAATCTTGATGTGTGTCTAAGAGGATTCTCCCAGTAAGAGGTAGAAGACTATGACAAGACACTTACTCCAGTTATTGAAGAAATAGTTCCAGTATTTATGAAGACAACCAGAACAACCATGATTCATATATAGTATGAGATGCAGGGGGAGAAATATCCATATTTAAATCAAGTGGCATTTGTTTCATTACATTAGTTGGGTCATGGAGACATGACTACAATGTAAGATAAATTTACCTCCATGAAATAAGAAGAGCTAGCTTCAGTATCAATTATTGAGTCACTCTCAGTTTAAGATGAAACTGTTTCCATGATAGAATAAGAGGAGTTACTCTCATATTTTAGCAGCCACAGTGAGAATGAAGCAGTCATTTTCATCCTCAGAGCAACTGCAGGTGTAGAGTCCTAGATTCCAGAAGGAACAATTGCAGAGAGAGTAGAGGACATACTCCTAGACAGTGAGACAGATAATGCCTTGCAGAAAGCACATAGAGCTAGCACATGTTTGTGCAGATTGAGCTGCAGCTGAGCAAGTGTACCAGATTGGTACAATGTAACGTGAAAATTTGGATTGAAGATTGAAGATAGAAAGACTCATGTCTGTCAGTTGAAGGAAGCTTTGTACGTGCTGAAGAAAGCTCCTAGAGATTGGTATGGAAGGATAGACAATTTTCTGACGAGCTTGGGCTTTACCAAGAGTAAAGATGATTCTAACCTCTACTTCAAGGTTATGAATGACGAGCCTATTATATTTCTATTGTATGTGGATGACTTATTCTTAACTGGAGAAGAAAATCTCATCACCGAATCTAAGAAGAAGCTCGTTGCATAATTTGAGATGAAAGACCTTGGCCTAATGCATTATTTCTTAGGTCTTGAGGTATGGTAGAGCCCAAAGAGGATCTTCCTTAACCAAGGGAAGTATGCAGTTGAAATATTGAAGAGATTTGATATGTTGAAGTGTAAGTCAATGAATACACCCATGGAAACAAAGTTGAAGTCTCATGGTTGACACTTCGTTAGAATTGATTGATGCCACACTGTATAGACAGATCATTGGATCGTTGATGTATCTGATGAACACCAGACCAAATATTTCTTTTGTTGTGAACACCTTGAGTCAGTTTCTGGTAGAACCCAAACATGTTCAACTAGTTGCTGCAAAACATGTGATGAGGTACCTTAAGGGTACATTAGATTGTGGTCTTAGTTATGATGGAGATCATGACTTCAGAATGAGTGGTTACACCTATTCAGATTGAGATGGAAGTGTTTATGATAGAAAGAGCACTTCAGGATGTTGTTTCAGTCTGATGTCAGACATGATCTCATGGCAGAGTAGGAAGAAATTCAACATTGCTCCAAGCATGGCAGAAGCAGAATACATTGTTGCATGTTCTGCCAGTTGTGAAGCCGTATGTCTTCAGATGTTGTTGACAGATCTATTTGATCTAGAGAGGGAAGCCATTGTGATCCTATGTGATAACCAGAGTTGTATGAAGATGATGTTTTCCATAATGAGTCGAAACACATAGATATCTGATATCATTACATATGTGACATGGTGCAAAGAGGAGCCATAAAGCTCCAATATGTTAGCACAGATGAACATGTTGCTCATGTGTTGACCAAACCTCTATCTCGTGTAAAGTTTGAGCACTTTTGAGATAAGCTTGGTATAGTCTGAAAGGACCTCCCTCAAAAGGGAGAGTAGTGCTAATGATACTATGGTATCTTGATCAGTAGTGGTAGCTCCGTTAGGATTTTTATAATCCCAGGGAATCTTATGATTCCTGGGAAGATCCTGAAGGTCTGGTAAGGATGGTCTGTCAGAGTACCACATGGTAGCTCCATTAGGATTTTATATCCTAGGTAATCTTATTTCTAGGTAGCTCCTTAGGGACTGTCAAAGTACCACAAAATGATGATGTACCAGCCTAGTGTTGTGATGCCAACTTAATTGTTGTGATGATGTGCCGGCCTAGTGCTGTGATGCCAACTTAACTATTGTGATGATGTGCCAACCTAATGTTGTGATGCCAACTTAATTGTTGTGATGATGTGCCAACATAGTGTTGTGATGCTAGCTTAATTGTTGTGATGATGTGCTAGCTTAATTGTTGTGATGATGTACCAGCTCAATTGTTGTGATGATGTGCCAGCTTAATTGTTGTGATGCCATCCTTGTGTTGATGACATGCCAGCCTCGTGTTCTGATGATGTGCCAGCTTAATTATTGTGATGTCAGCCTCGTGCTGTGATGTTGTGCCATCCTCGTTCTATGATGATGTGTCAGCCCCATGCTATGATGATGTGCCAACCTCGTGTTGTGATGTCAACTTCATGATGATGATATTGTGTAGCTAGCTTCGTGCTGTGATGCCAGCCTCGTGCTAAAGACTCTCATCCTAGTGATGATGTTTATGATGCTCCAACCTTCGTGTTGTGATGTTGTTGTTGTTGATGATGCTCCAGCCTTTGTGCTGTGATATTGTTGTTGTTGATGTTATATCATCCTTGTGTTGTTATTGATGATGGTATTAGTGTTATAATAATCCATGTTGATGCAGTTAATGATGATGATGCCACTTCAGCTTCTTGTTGAAGATGATGATGATGATGCCACTTCAGCTCCTTGCTGAAGATAATTATGAATATGATGATGTTACTTTAGCCTCACGCAAAAAATGATGACGATGTTACCTTAGCCTCATGATGATGAGGATGATGATGCCATTCCAACTCCCTGCTGTGAATGATGATATTGATGATGAAAAAAGCTTTCGATGATTTATAGATATGCCATTCGGTGTTTCAAGATGTTGTTGATGATGTTGCCCTCTCTCTCGCCTGATGTTGTTGTAGAATACCCTTCTTGTTAAGAGGGAGTGTTGAAATATTGTAACTGCAAAGAGTATTCTATTTATTATTGATGTATTATTCATTAGATCAATCCCCTTTTGTGGATTGATCATGTCGAGTATTGTAAATGACCAAATCCCCTTTTGCAGATTGATCAAACCCTAATTGTAATGGGCTAAATGAAAAGTCGGCCCCATAATATATTAAAGGGATTATAACCACCCAGAATATATTAAAGTGTTTATAACCACCCAGGATGAGAAGTTGGCCCCATAATATATTAAAGGGGTTATAACCACCCAGAATATATTAAAGTGTTTATAACCACCCAGGATGAGAAGTCGGCCCTGCCAGTGAAAAGACACCCCAGTTCAATGCCTGCCAGATTGTATAAATAAGAGAGGCTAGCGACTCATTTGTTCACTCACTCACTTGTTCATCAGAGCGCAAGTTTGGAGCTGCAATTGGAGAAGAAGGAAGAGAGAGAAGGGCACATACTTGGGAGAGGAATTTATGTATTTTTTGGTTTATTCTCTTGGCATTGTATTGGCTATCTATATTAAGGAAGTTTTTTTGGGGTTTTCTCCCCCATGAGGGCTTCCCAGGATAAATGATGTGTCTCTTGTGATTTAGTATTTCTTAGTGATCCTATATATGCTATGGTTATCTAGTAAATTGAAAAGAAACCTAATAATAGCTTAAACCTTAACAAAAGTGATGGTTCTAGGGTCAATGGGTTGGCTGCTCCCCAAACAAAGAGTCTCATCGATTGATTGGTTAAGTTATTGAAACCAGACATTCTATTGTTGTATTGTTGTAGGAAACTATGATTGAAGGGGACAAATACATTTGTATATTGTTGCCTTTTCTAAAAAAAATTGGTCTTTCTGTGCTCTTGATTTTGTAGGGAAATTAGGTTGGCTAATCACATATTGGAATTAGTGCTTCACCTTGTAAACGTTGAAGTTCTTAACTTGGGTAGTTGGACTAGTGGTTGATGTGTGTTTTCTTATTTATGGTGAAATTGTTTAATTGCATGATATGACTAAAAAATTGTTACAGGCTAACTTAAATATATATTGCATTCTTTTAATTTCATCAGAAAGGAAAAACCATACAAATTGTTGTCATGAAATTTAGTAGAACTTCCATATATTCATAACAATGTTTTTATTACAAAATAGTGTTCTTTTACAATAAGATAAATTACAATCGTGATAAATTCTGAAGCCCTAAATGAAAAGGAATTACAAGTAGGGCCACATTCAATACATCTAGGCCTAGAATTGGGGAAACATAATGAAGGATAACTAGAACATTCAACGTATAATAACAGATGAGAGGTCTCATGTCATCTTTGAGCAGTGGGCATCAAGCACATGGAAATTACTTACAACCACCACACAATATTTTTAGTTGCTAAGGATTTGTGTATCATGAGGAATAAGGAAAAAATCCATATGTCACTACATATTTCCTCCATGCTAGAAGTTGTTATCCATAAATATGATAGTATAGAGGTACCATGTATACGAGAAACTAAAAATTATTAACAAGGAATGAAAATATAAACAAAGTCTACAACAATACAAGATATAATGGTGCATAAATAAGAGAAATACCATAGACAATTTTGGACTAATTTGTGCCCTAACATAATGGGGAAACTATCTCACAACACAAGGTCAATCATTTTGGGCCATCAAGGATATCCTCTCATGCAAACATCAAAATAACTAGTTCAAAACAAGAGATGAATGTGGGTGAATAATGACAACCAAATAGATAGGAAAATATTTAATACATTAAACTATAAATGAATAATAGGGAAAAAAATGTTGGAAAAAGAAGTAAGCAAGTCTAATTACTATGGGAGGATGGAGAAACTATACTATTGAGAGAATTAATATATGAACCCATGGTAAGTATAGCTACCAAAATAAAACAACAAATTAGCTATGAAATTATAGCAATACCATATACCAAGGGGATATGGCCAATGATTCATGACAAAAATAGAGATATAACTATTGAAAGTAAAAACTGAACTAAATTATAGTAAAAATCTACCTATTAACTAATACTAGCTAAAAATGCACTGAAATAAAGAGGTAAAGGGTGATAAACCTAGGAATACTTGTACATGACATGAGGAATTGATGCAACACCTACACTGGCTTGGATAAATGACAACCAATTAATATGAATCTAAAAAATAAAACCCAAAAATTAAGGGGAAAGTGAGGTGATATCCCCAAGTGGAGTAAGGGGGGACAATGGAGGTGATAACCACTCCCTTGGGGAGAGGAGAAAAGGAAAGAACAAATGAATTTCCCTTCCTCAAGGAAGGGGGGAGACAATAATGAAATCAAAGATAAAAGGGAATACACACATCGGTCACCTTAAGGGATTAAGTAATCAACATAGTTGATCCAAAAGAGAAGGATACAATGTGCAAAACAAACAAGAGTTATACATAGAAGAGAAAAATGTTATCCAAGAATAAAGTAAGGAAGAAACTACCTCTCAAATGAGTGACAAGGGATACAAAAAGGTAGGAAACAAATGAGAGGATTCTTTGAATGGGTAGGAGATAAATAAGGAGGATGGAAGATTTCCCTAAATGTGGCAGAAAAGGGGATAGAAGATAGATGTACCTTGAAAAGAGAGAGAACAAGATGCACAAAAGGATCAAGTGGGACTACCATGATAAGAGGAGAGTATAAATAAAACATAATGATGGAATGGAGGAGGCCTAAGAAGAGATGGATTTTGAAGGAAGTGATCTAGATACACTACTGGGAGAGAGGGAATTCAAGGGTGAAGGAGAGAGACAAGGAGGCCAGAGAGGGGAAGTATGCATGGAAGAGACTTTGGATGTCAACTGGTCTTCATAATTAAAAACTATAGTTGATGGATACATATCTATCATCACAATTCAAAGTTTAATATTAATCGAGGTTATGATGATACTCATGGAAGAAGGTAGAGAATTTGGTGGCACATCATCCCACAATTTTGGCAAGGAAATGGTCCTAGGAAGGTTGAGCACAAAAGGAGGGTACATGTCATGGTAGAATGAAGGAACTAGACTTTTAGGTTTAGGGTAAGTGTCACATTGATGCATATATATCATACATCAACTAAAAAAAATGCATCTATATCATACATCAACTAAAACAAAATGCATGCCAGTACTACAATAACAAGAAAACCCATATGACAATAATGGAGTGTTTTATTGAAGGATAACACTCCAACCCTAGACCTAGACTTTTAGATCCAAAACTATAATATGAAATTGATTACCCTGGGATGAACCAGAATTATAAATGACATGAAGTCACAATGGAAGAGAGAGGTGTTAAGAGAAAAATAGAATTGAAAATGTAAATAATAAATTTATCATTAAATTTTAAAATTGAGCTAGTACATAGATGATATGCTAGAACTAGGCATGATTGCTTCCAAGTCTCCACGTGGGTAAGATCCAACTTAAACCATGCCAAATATTTTGAGAATTGATCCCACTAAGTTAGGTTTGGAGGTTTCCACCAAGTCAAGTTCACGAGTGAGTAAGCAGAATAACATGTTCAAAATTGAGTCAATGAGAAATTTTGAGTTGAGTTGTATGACACCCTGACAAATAATACAATAAGTGGGTGGAATATTAACATAGTGTAAGTGGGTGGCATATTGAAAAAGACGTGTTAGAGATTTCTAACATGTTATATCTATGAAAATATAAATGCAAGCATATATTACGTGGATATTTGAATACACATTCGTGTAGATCTTATGTACTTCTCAAGCTTCCACTGATTCATTTTGCATGTGTATAAATTCCATCAAACTTATCATAAATTTTAACCATTGTTCATTTCATTTCATAAATTATGGAATGTATACATCACTTGTTAAAGAAATTGTAATGGTGTGTCATCTTCAATTATTCGTTCATGATCGACTTTGGACATTTTCCATTTTCTAACTTTTGTTTTTTTCTTGATTGAACTACTATTAACTTTATGTGCACTGCACATACCAAATGACTATGTTGACAACTTATTACATTTGACTGATAGTCTTGAAAGTGAACATGACTATTGGTTTGATGGGTTTCTTGAAAAAAATAGTCTTTCAATACAATGAATCATCTTTCATATATAAAACCGTTATCATCAAAATCTTCTAATAACCTCATCTTTTGTTCTGTGCGTCGCATCAAATAATATTTCATGTTTTAAGTGTTGTCTACAGGTGCAACCACAACAAAGACATCTCCTGTAAATAATTCGATATGTTCCAACAAGTAGTTTTTGTTAGATTAGCACACATGCACGTGCCATTAAACTCGTCTACTATATGTAAATTTTATATATCCAACTTACAAGTACATCTACAAGTTGTTTAAATATTTAAAAAATATATTTTCAAACAATTGTAACATAAAAATGACCTTCTTTAACAAGATCAGAATCTCTATCGCCATCAACTGACACTATAGTTTTATTTGATTCTATCTCCTCTAATCTTGCAAGTGGCGTTTTCTCTTTTATATTAAGTTCAATATGTCTCCAAGCTTTAACATATTCCACATTTTCATTTTCGCAAATCTCTATGGATTTTGTGTCCTCTATGCAAACTGAACAAAAACAAGACTCATTTCTTCTGTCAAAAGAAAACACATTTTGATAGCATTTTTTTTAATTGAATGCATTTTTCGTGTCCCATGTATTGTACCGACTTCATATGGGATTGATCTATTTACATATTGGATTCCAACATACCAAAAAAATCTGCACAAGACAAGAACTTGTTAACTTGAAATATATCAAGAAAATGATTGAAGATCATATAAATTTGATCACGTGAATAAAAATATCTTGTGTACATGTATATATAGACACACTTGTGCACATCCCTTAATGGATTATTTTCATGGCTTAGCGTCATTTTTCACCATTTAACAACTTGATCAACATATTCAAATCGATTGACATGAGGGTTCATCTGATACCTTCAAAGTGTTCATTTTACACATGCCCTTACACCATCGTGCTCTCCTTTTCCATGTCTCAAAAAAATTCCAACAATGTGTAATGTTTGATTTCTTATGAAGACGACAAAACCAATAGAATAATCATGAAGATTTGACCTGACCCACACATCCATCTGACCATATCCAATGTTGATCGAATATGATCCCACATTCTTTCAATGAATTATAAAATTTATCAAAACAATGTTGTGCATAATGTGTTGTGTGCTCAATCATCACTTATATAAAAGTGATATTCTTTAATAACATGTTGATTGTCATTGGTTCTTTCTATGTTATCAAGACTCCGTTGAGTATGTCTATATAGAACGTGGTCAAATATAGTGACTTGATTAGAATGATAGCATTTACTTTGTATTTCTTTTTGTCAGCAAATGTGTAATTCTCTGCAAAATCAACTAAAGACAAAATTGTCCCTCGTTGAAACACTTCATAGGATTGTTTGAATTGTAGGTCTTTCCATCGAGCTCTATGTGGATGATTGGTGTATTTATAAATTTCTTCCTCAAACTTCTTCAAAAAATCTATCACACAGATTTTATCTACTTTCAAATCAATCATTTTGGAAATAACATTTGAATAATGTGGAGCCGTGTTGTTGATATATTCATATGTCTTACAATTGACTGTTATATTAGAAAATGATTGATCATTCATATCAATAGGATACTTTAAGTGAAACAAACTTAGATTTCCATAACGATCACATTTCTTTCCACCAACACATTTTTTGGGGTTAAATAATTCATCACCTTCTCTTTAGAATTTCAGATATAAAAGCATGGAACGTGAAAGGAGGGAAACTTGGCCATAAATTTTTACCAAAATCAAGAACAATGTCGTAATATAACTCAAATTCCACATGATAACGACAACAACAAGTGTCACGAACATTGATGGGTCTAACAAACCATGGTTTTTGTTGAACAAATGCATTGATGAAAATTTTAACTTCTTTGTGCTCTGCTTTGAACTTATTGAACAATTATATTTGTGTCATTGACAATATATGTTTTGGATGTTCTTCATATTGTTTTTGTGTTATTCTTTGTCGCAACACATCCATTGTATGTGGTGAAACAGGAGATTCTATCAACCAACAATTACAGGTTGATTCTTTAACATTTTATGCAAGTCTATCTTTGTATGGTTGTCTAGAAATCATTGTCCAACAAGCGAGTTAATCATTTACATCTATTTGCAATCGAAATTTTCTATGTTTATACAATGTTTTTCTTGAGGTTCCCATCGCTTTTGCCATGTGTTGTGTCAAACGATCTTTTATATTGCTAGATGAAATAAATGTTATTTGTATCACTATACGTGCAACACTCGCATCTTTTTTTGAGATTTTCCAAAATATTTTAATACACTAGTTATATTGTCAAAGACATTTTGTTTCACCTTTGTATCTTTTGTCGACTTTTGAATACCCAATAATGATGTTGTTTCTTTTAAATTTCTTGACTTTATTAGACAGAGTAAAAGTTGAGCTTGTACTGTTACGGATTCATCTTTGAAAAAAATATTATACATATTCTTAGTTCGATATATTATATAATTCTTAGCTTCTTTCTTCCCAAATTTGTCAGTATCAACATTTTATAATATTTCATCATCAATGTTGATAGATTCTCATGCATATTTCAATTTAAGTTTTATATTAAAAAACAAAACCCGAACATAAATTCACTAAAATATATATAAATGTTCATCTTGTATTATCTAAATTTATGTACATATCTATAGGTGATTTGACTTCTGCTTCAACTTCGGTTTCAAGGACTTCATCGACGTTATGAGACAAATCTATTTATATTTTTTGAAAAACATCAAATTGGAATTACAATAAATTATATTAAACAATAATTTAAATTTGAATTCTATACTTTTAATATAGACAATATGTGAATGCATACCTGGTTGGACTTCTTCTTGTTGAAAATCTCTATTTACATCATCATCGTTTATTTCTTCAATATTTGCACGTTCTCGTTTATTTCTCCAATAATGCTCTTTCCTTTGTTCGTTATAGTGAGTTTCATCTTGAGTGCGATCAATTTTTCTATTGCACAAACTTTTGTTTCCCATGAGTATAGTTATCTGTAAAAGTTTTTAAAAAATCAACATTTCATAATAGTCTCAGAAAAACTTCATTGTCACAAAAATTATTAAAAAATAATATCAATAATTTTATGTTCAACAAAAAATGTTCAACAAAGCCTTCACTTTGAAAAAATGTTCAAAAAAGCTTTCACCTTGAAAAAATGTTCAACAAAGCCAAAGCCTTCACCTTGAAAAAATGTTCAACAAAGCCTTGACTTTGAAAAAATGTTCAAAAAAGCCTTCACCTTGAAAAAATGTTCAAAAAAGCCTTCATTGAAAACATGTTCAACATTTAGCCTTCAATATATAAATTGTTATTCCAATAAAAACGTGAACTTCAAAAAAATATTTTTTTTGCATTCAAAACATCAAGTACCTTGTTCAAAAAAAATGAAAAAGATGATTCAAAACTTTGTTTAGGTGCTCTACAAAACCATGAAACAAGTGAGTGAATTGTGTTAAATTGGTTCTGCTGAAAGCGTATTTATAATATTTGGCACCAAATGAAACAAAACGATGTGTCTCTTCATTGTTTCCGGCCAACATAATTCTCTCACCCACCTTTCAGTCGAAAAATAATTGTTTCGGCCGAAAAGCTAGGAAACCATTTATTTTTTATGGATTTTGTTAGAATTACATATTTCGGTCGAAAAAACTTTCTTTCGGTCGAAAACCAGCGAATTGGACTATTTGCAGGAACCTGAGAATTCCCTCTAGCTTACCTAAACTTTGGAAGTTGCAGACTCCTATAAATACTGAAAATTTAGTTTCAAAATTGATACTAACATTTGCAAAATTGAATCTACTTTCAATGGATATAATTTGTTTTCATTTTCATTATTTTTATCCAATTTTTTTTTTTTTTAAATAACTGCATAATATTTTCAGGTGACATTATGATTCAGTGAAATGAAACATTTGTATCTTTAAAAATATAGTGTGGAAAATTTAGAAAAAATTATATTCAGAATCCTTAAACCGTTCTTTTCAAAAAGGTATTTTTAGATTTTACTTTTAAGTAAAAATTAAGATAGATACAAGGTGGGGTAAAACATGTGTTTAAAATATGCAATGTTTTTAGCTTGATCAACTTAAAAAAAATCTAGAAATTATAATATTCATCCGTTAGATTCAAAATTATAGTCATAATAAAATAGAGTCTCTGTAGATTGTCGCAGTATATTTCATTTTTCAAAAACACAAGTTTAATAATGGATACATTGTTGGGGAAAAAATAATTCATTATCATTCATTTCATGTTTAAGGAACATACTGTTAAATTTTTTCCAAATTGACATATCAAATCTCAATAAAAAAAATTGAAAAATAGTCAGTGGAAAGCTAACACAATTCTTCACAAGTTTTGTTTTTACTGTAAAGTGAAATTCTAAATAAAAAAATACTTTTGTATGCTGGAAGTTGAAGAACTTGTGAAAATATAGATTTTTTTCTCATAAAACAGGAAAAATAGACACCCATCTTCATGATTTTACCAAATGTAGGAAATTGAATTAGCTTTCTGAAGATATAATTTTTATTTATAGAAATTGTGAATAACTATGCGAAATTTGAGTTTTTCTAATAGTGGTATGTTATTTTTCAAACAAAATATAATGTATATGTCTACTTTAGTGCAGACATTGAGTACCTTAATGATGGAAGTTCCTTGAAAAAAATTGTAAAATTGTAGAGAACCCATTGTTCTAGTGTGGGGTAGTTTTTCAAAATTCATAATATTAATTTATATATAT
>SNQJ01S0108236.1:29491-40014 GCA_010110895.2 Picea sitchensis
CATTCATCTTCATGTCACAGAGCTCATTCTTCAGACTCATTACTTGTCCAATGTTTCTGACTGAGAAGAGGTTTGTTAGGGCATCATACATCTTCTTAGATGAGTCAGAATGGGAGATGTAGGGTAACAATTGGTATTTTATAGAGTCCTTTATGATACTCATGGCATTGATGTCACTGTCTATGAACTTCTCCATAACTGCAACGTTTTGCGGTTCCTTGTAATATACCAGATATAAAAAGTATGCAGAACAGAAATAAAATGCTAGAAATGGAAGAATAATAGCAATATAACCAGAACAATCACCACAATATCATTGAAATGATATAAGAATAACAATAGAAATAACACTTTGATTCTGAAAGCAATGTTCACGAGCTTCTTCAAGGGGGCAACCTCCAATTGAGTAGAGCTCTATTACAATAATATCCAAGCTAGGTTTATCATACCCTCAACTCCTATTTATACTAAATATGTCTATCAAAAGAAGCATCTAGAGGAAGATCCTTCTAGAAGCGGAAGCTTATATTAGGTCTTCTTACATTCGACTTATTCTATTTTATTACAAGGCCTTATTAATATTGACCTTTATTACATATGAATATATTGTTCTACCTATGTGCGGGTTAGGACCCTAACATGTCCTCCCCCTTAAAAACAGTCTTTTCCTCAAGGTTTGAGATGCAGAAACTACTGCAGAATGGTAGTTGGTTCCCAAGTCACATCTGCTGGAGTTGTATCTTTCCATTGGACTAACACTTCCTTGATGGTTCTTTGATGCGGGAGACACTCACGTTGGTCCAAAACTACTTGTGGTTGTAGCCAAATGGATCCTTCTTCGGCTAACTCGGGAAGGTTGGTTTGAATTTGACACTTAGTTCCAATCACCTTCTTTAAGCATAAAACATGACAAACAGGATGTAGCTTCTAATGACTGGGCAAAGCTAACTGACAAGCCACCTATCCTACACGCTTGAGAATGGTATAAGGACCATAAAATTTGGGTGCTAGCTTCTGACACTACTCGGCCTTGAGGGAATTTTGCTTGTAAGGTTGCAGTCGAAGAAACACCTGATCCCCTTCTGCAAATTGATGTTCAGAGTGACCTTGATCTACTTGTTTCTTCATGTGATTTTGTGCCATGACCAAATTCTCTTTGACGGTACGGAGAATAGCCTCTCAAACTGTAAGTGTTTGGTCAATTGCATGGACCTTCAAGACACCCAGTAGGTATGAGAGAACTGAAGGTGGCTTATGTCCATATACCGCTTCAAAAGGAGTCATGTGTGTAGTTGTATGGTATGAAGTGTTGTACCACCATTCAACTCAGGGTAACCATTAATCCCATTGATTTTGATTTTTTGAGGCAAAACACCTCAAATATGTTTCCAAACACTTGTTGACAACTTTCGTATGACCATCAGTCTGGGGATGATAAGTTGTGCTAAGATGCAATTGGGTGCCTTGTAGCTTGAACAGTTCTTGCCAAAAATTGCTTGTGAAAGTTGGGTCGCAATCAGAAACAATAGAGTGTGGCATGCCATGAAGCTTGAAGACCTGATCCATGAAAATTTGAGCCACCTTGGATGTTGTAAACAGGTGTTGAAGAGTGCAGAATTGAGCATACTTGGAAAGGCGATCAACAACCACAATGATGACTGATTTATTTTCCGATTTGGGTAATCCTGTAATAAAATCCATAGAGATATCCCTCCAAATAGCAGGTGGAATAGGAAGTGGTTGTAGTGTGCCTAGAGATTTGACTGTTTCTCCCTTGTTGCATTGACACACATCACATTTAGCGAAAAAATTATGAATGTCATGTTTTATGCCATCCCAGAAAAAAGAACATTTGACCCTGTCATATGTTTTGGTGAACCCTGAGTGCCCCGCTGTGGGTGTAGCATGAAGCTCAGAAAGTACCTTGGATTTAAGCTTTGATTGTTTACTTAAATACAGAAGGCCTTTATATCAAAGCTCATCATGGAGCCAAGAGAACCCTAGGGAAACTGGAGCATTGGACTGCAATTGTTGAATCAGATGCGAACTTTTGGGATCTTGTAGCCATTCCTGGTGAACGGCTTGGAGACAATCTGGTATAGTGAAGAAAAGAGAAAAAAGGGATCCTTCATCTTCATATTTTTGGGAAAGTGCATCCACAACCACGTTGTCTTTTCCTTTCTTGTAAATGATCTCATAATCATATTCAAAGAGCTTAGTCACCCATTTTTGTTGCTCTGGGGAGGAAATGCGTTGTTCCAGAAAATACTTGAGGCTTTGATGGTCTGTCTTAATTTGGAAGTGTTGCCCCAATAGATAAGGGCGCCACAAATCAACGACATGCAGAATAGCCAACATTTCCTTTTCATAGATTGTTTTGCCCAGATTTCTTTCAGATAATTGCTTGCAGGTAAAGGCCAAAGGATGACCCTCTTACATAAGGACAACACCAATTCCTTTCCCTGAAGCATCACATTCCAAGACAAAGGTCTTTATGAAATCAGGAAGGGCCAGGACTGGAGTGGTGCACATGGCCATCTTCAATATTTGAAAACCTTGAGCAGCGGCTGGGGTCCAAGAGAAGAGTTCTTTTTTAGGAGAGCAGTGAGAGGTGCTTCAATCTTTCCATAATTCCTAACAAACTTGCGGTAATAACATGTTAAGCCCAAAAATCCACGCAAGATTTTGAGAGTCTTTGGGAGAGGCCAGTCTTGCATAGCTTCAATTTTTTTAGGATCCACCCTGACACCGTCCTTGCCAACCAGATGACCCAAGTACTCTACTTCTAAGGCGACAAAAGCACATTTAGACTGTTTCAGGAAAAGTTGGTGCTAAGAGAGTAGATGAAGAACTCGATCCACATGAGCAAGATGGTCTATCTAGGTTTTGTTATAGATGAAGATATCATCAAAGAGAACTAAGACAAAATGACGTAGAAAAAGACGAAATACATGATTCATGACTAGGCTTTGAAACGTGGAAGGGGCATTACACAAGCCAAAGGGCATGACCAAAAACTCATAGTGGCCCTCATGAGTTCTAAAAGAAGTCTTGGAATGTCTACCTCTTTCATACGTATATGGTGGTAGCCTGAACGAAGATTAAGTTTAGTAAAGAATTGGGCGTGCCTCAATTCATCCAGGAGGTCATCAATGACAAGAATTGGAAATTTGTCTTTAATGGTAAGTTTTTTTAGGGCACAAAAGTCAGCATACATTCGCTAAGAACCTTCTTTCTTAAGGACCATGACCACCGGAGAAGAGTAGGGGCTTGTACTAGGGCAGATAATGCTTGCATTAAGGAGTTCCTGGACCAATTTCTCAATTTCATTTTTTGGGGAAAAGGGGTGACGATACAGACGGATATTGGGAGGAAGGATTTTGGGTACAAGGGGAATGGAATGATCATGAACACCACGGGAAGGAGGGAGTCCCTAGGGAGTGGAAAATACCACTTCATGTTTAGAAAGAATGGCTTGGAGGTCTTGCGGCACTGAGTGTGTCTCTGTTGCTTGTATGGCATGGAGTTGGGAAATAACACTAGAATGATCTTTTTTGAGTAGTTTTTCCATGAGATGGGAACTAATGATCTCAGGTGAACCAGCAGTGATGCCTTAGAACTTATATTGGTGTCCCTCCTGGTCAAATTGCATGGTTAATTCCTTGAAATCCATGAGAATGGGACCCAAATTCCTTAGCCAGTCTGCACCCAACACAATGTCACAACCACCCATGTCGATAGCAAACATATGAGATTTAAGGTGGTAGTCACCAATTTGTAAACGCACATTTTCACAATGCCCTCCACATTTCACGGAGCCACCATTGGAAATCATGATTTGGAAATTATTGACAGCATGGATGTAGCAATGAGTTTCTTGGGCAATGCGGTGATGAATAAAATTATGGGTGCTTCCACTATCAACCAGAATGATGACGTTCTGATGCTTGATGTAACTGATTAGCTTGAGGGTTTGGGTATCGGAGAAGCCAGTGAGAGAATTGAGGGAAATGACCGGTTTTACTTCAATAGGGTCTGAGGGAGGGCTTATGTAAGTGGTTTCAAGTGACTCAGACACAACGGGAGTTTCAACATCCTCCTCCGAAATATCCTTGGACATGGCCATAAAAATATTTTGTTCCTTACACTTGTGACCCGGGAAATATTTTTCATCACAATTATAACAAAGGCCTTTGAGTTGGCATTCAGCCATTTCATCCCTGGTCAATTTTTGGATCTTTAGTGGAGCGAAGGGAGTAGTGGTAATTATTGGTTTAGGGTGAGGGATAAAGGCGAGTTTCCGGTTTTGAGAAGATACAACCTGTTGTTCTTCTTTAGCTCTTTTAGTAGACTCCACCCAAATTTGAGGCTAAGCCACGAAGACATGGGCCTAAATCTCATCTTTGAGGCCACTGATAAAACACTCTTGGAAAAAGGCATCAAACATGCGATCTGTCTGAAAAGCCAGGCACTCAAAGGCAACTATAAAGTCTTCCATTGTTCCTGATTGTTTCAACTTTGTCAAATGGCCCAAATGGTTGGTGTCAGTGTCAAAGCATTCATAAAGCTCTGCCACAAAGTGTTTCCAAGCAATATACCCTTGACAGGAAGTTTTTCTCCATTGCCACCATTGCCAACGTTCTTGATATAGATGGAGAACACCATATCGTAGTTTGGCCAAGTCATCTGTAATGTCGTATAAAGAGAAATAATGTTCCATTTGGGTTACCCAATCAGTGGGGTCTTAGCCATCAAATTTGGTCACATCCACCCGTGGAAGGTATAGGTCACGTTGAAAGTGATGGTGCTGAAAGTTATGGGAATGAGAGGAATTTTCACCTTCAGTATGTGGGGGTGAGTCAGAGGAAGGGTTATCAGTAGGGATATGAAGCTTGGTGCAGAGTGACAAAAATACAAATTCAAGTTGAGTGGTCAAGTCTTGCTTGATTTCCTCCATTAAGGATTGCATGGTTGTATTGATGGTGGCAACATTGGCACTGAGTTGTTTCACTTCTTGTTGGGTCTCGATGAGACTAGATTGCAAGGTATTGAAGCGAGCTTCCAAGTTTTGGTTGCGGGTATGGGCCATGAGGACGAGGGACCTAAAAGGGGTAGGTGGGGTCAAAAATTTTGCCGAAAAATGATATGTATGAATGTGATAAGGGAGAAGAGATGAATACTAAAGTGATGAAATGCCCAAATGCTTAACCAGGAAGAAAAGTGTAGTTACTTGGCAACCCGAAAACAGTTGCGCAAAAATAGATCTTCTTTGTTTCAATTTTTTTATGTTTTTGTCCCCGAGGGTTAGGTATTCAAGGGTTCTAATGACAAGGATTTTCCCTGTGCTATAGCTCTCTGATATACGTGCGGGGTCCAACAGTAGTACTTAGCCCAATATATCAGGGAACTAACTAAGGAGGATAGATCGTACCCTTTTCCGTACTACCCGACTACCTAGGTACTAGAGAGTATCTTCCCGAGTGTTTTGTCGATGGCACTATAGCAGTTAGGCGGCCGATCGGTTTATCTAAAAAGGGCTTCAGGAAATCTAGGTTGATCCGTACATAGGTGTTGTCTGATGCGCTACCACTCAAAGGGGTACCAACAGGGGTTACAAGGGTGGCCAACACATGTGCGCTTAAGAACCACTTGTATTTCCTGTGTGTATGAATCCCTCAACCGCGGGTTTATGTGTGTAACAATAAATCTTTGTGGCTTAAAGACGTCAGAATACGTCTCTACCCTGAAAAAAAAATTACCCACAATTTCTACCAAGGAAAGTGCTCTGATACCACTTGTAATATACCAAATATAAAAACTATGCAGAACAGAAATAAAATGCTAGAAATGGCAGAATAACAACAATATAACCAGAACAATCACCACAATAGCATTGAAATGATATAAGAATAACAAAAGAAATAACACTTTTCTTCTGAAAGCAATGTTCACGGGCCTCTTCGAGTGGGAAACCTCAAGTTGAGCAGAGCTTTATTGCAATAATATCCAAGCTAGGGTTCTCATACCCTCAACACCTATTTATACTAAATATGTCTATCAAAAGAAGAATCTAGAGGAAGATCCTTCTAGAAGCGGAAGCTTCTATTAGATCTTCTTACATTCGACTTATTCTATTTTATTGCAAGGCCTTATTAATATTGACCTTTTATTATATATGAATATATTGTTCTACCTATGTGTGGGTTAGAACCCTAACATTCCTTCTCTTTTCCTTCTTCAAACTCTGGTTCCACGATCTTTCAATTCACAATATCCAGCACTTTATTCTTGGTAAGGATTAGGTCAATCATTGTCTTCCACGCTCTGAAGTTAGAAGCCCCATCTAACTTGTTTTCTGACTTCATAGAGTAAGTCATGGTTGTCTTTACTTGGTCAACCCTAGATTTGACCAAAAACTCAAACTTGATGTCTTGGCTTGTTGAGAGTACCAGGAGATGCACTAGGCTAGGCTGCACTAGTCTATCCGGAAATCAGGTCAATCCCTTCACTTAAGGTTCCTCAACGAGAGGATTAGAGTTTCTGCAACTGCACCTACTAGTAACCCTAGCGACAGTGCTTTAGTAACTGCTCCTACTAGAAACCCTAGCGACGGTTCTTCAACAAGCTTAGTATCCTTATGGATATGCTCCCTTCCAGTGGTTAGACTGAATGAAGGAGGTGTGGGCCCATAACATGTTAGAATATATTGGATGTGCTCATTTAACCTTATACAATATCACTATTGTCACCCAACCATAGGTCGAAGCCACCCCCGAGCACCTTAACCTTGACAAAGAATCATTCGGAAAGCAAACCCTAGGCTAGATAGCAAAACAATATAGTGCACCTCTCTCCAAGGATAGCGCACCAAGAAGCTTCTCCAGAACTTGCGCAAAAAAATGCCCAACTGTAGTGCGCACAAGTGTTCTACCATAGTTATGAGAATGCCTACCAGAATGAAGACTGGCCTCCTGTATTTATACTAAAACTGGTAAACTGTCTGGGCCGACTTCTCATTCTGGGTGCCTATTTACTTAGTATATAATATTTCCTTTAGCCGACTTCTTCTCTTGGAGATTAATAACCTAATACAGATTATCCTCTTGAGCCGATTTGTCTTCTAGGGTTATTAGCCAACTAATTAGGGTTTCTTCTTGCTTCCCATAATATTATATTCTCATCAGGTTTACACGTGGGCGTAAATACCTCCCGCAACTACCATAATATCAACACAGAGGACCCTAAACTAAGGACACTGGAGTCACAACTTCAGGAGTCCAAATAGAAAAAAGCAACGGTGCAAGCGCAGTTGAAGCCACTATCATTGGTCGAGAGGATGAAATGATCCCTAGAACAGTGCACAGTTCAGAAACAAGTCCATGCCATACAGAGTAAGGTCATGGAAGTGACTCAGTGACTCCAGCTAGTGCACGATGCAGCTTGCATATTTTTTGAGGAGATTGAAGGAAGAGGTGCAGAGCTGGAACAAGTGGTCACCATAGTGGAATAACGCTTGGAAGGACCTGTGAAGGAGAAGGTTATTCAATATTTCATCGAGCAGGAGGCTCTAGCGAAGCAACAGGTCGAGGCAGCCCGAGCCAAGATTGAGGCATTTGAGGCAGAGTTACCCAGATCAAAGTGACTCCGGACGAGTCATAGGTGAGTGTTGGGGGCCTATTGTCCCTTGACCAATTTTTGGATAACCTTGGTCACGTTTGACCATTTTTGGGACTTCGATAGGTTGGTCGAAGGCGAAGCGCAAGGCGAAGCAGAGATCACGGGATCTCAGCCCCTTCTTAGGGAATTTTTGGGTTTAGGGTTTATGTAATGGGTATGGGATGTTGACCTATGGGTTTACCCATGCCTTGGCCCCTTCTATAATGTATAAATAGATATCTAGACGATGTAAGAAATACACTAGATCTAGGAGAGATGTGGTGCTAAGTGTTATATGTTGTTGATTGCAAGTGATGTAAGTAGTTGGATCTATGTGATTGAGTTAGCTTTGTGCATATTGTGTGCATGAGAACTTGCAGAGCTACGTGAAAGTGATTGTAAAGAGGCTTTGTGTTGTAACCTAGCTTGGGGAAGGAGGGTCTAGAGAGGTGTGCGCAGATCTCCTGCCTTATGTGGAGTGGGTTCTTGTGGCTCTATGCTTGTAGAAGATTGACAGAAGACAATAAAGAAAAGAAGAGTTGGTGGATGTGACCCCACACTAGGGTGAACCATGTATATCATGTGTTGTGGTTGCTTTGTGCATTATAGTTGTTATGTTATTGATATGATTTATGCTTAGTGGAGTGATATGTGTTAGATGCACCTGATATAATAGTAGTTGAGTGCTTAGTATTGGGGATGAATGCTAGATATGATCTATTTCTATATGCTAAGTGCTTGGATGTATTAGATCTTGTGAATACTGTGTTATTCTGTAATTAGGGTTTTCCCCTGCGAAGTGAATATTAATGAATGGTAACTGCTAAGTTCTCTGTTAAGTGTTGTAATCACATATCTATGTCCCAGCTAGGTTGTAGACACTTGAGTCCTACAACCACCCCTGCCTCTACCTCAAGTGAGACTTCATCTTCTTCGTAGGTGTTGTCGAAAGGACTGGTAGTTAGGTTTTTGTTGGTGTGTTTTTGAAGTGTTGAACCCCGGGTCTGCCCCTGTGCCAACACCATCCATAATTTCTTTATTCCCCCTTCGCAAATTACTCTGTTGAATATGGAACAGTCAATTTTGGAATTATATGATGGGATTTCATATCTGAGGGAGCATGTTGTGCATTGTATTCAAGTATGGGAAGTTGCACAACTGCCTTCTTAATTGAGGGTGCATCAATTTATTCATTCCTTAGGACAAATTCCAGCTACTTGATACATACAAGAGTAAGCTCAACACCAAACTGTTTGCTAGCACATCCTTCAAGAATAGTTCAGTCAAGACTTTGTATTCTCAGGTAAGTCCCCCAAAATCATTGTAGCTTCAAAACAAATTGAGAAAATGCTTTTTGTTGATGAAGTTAAGTTTATACATCCTCCTATTGTTTGTTCTGAACATGAGTACCTCATTCATTATAGACTTTACCCATCTCCTACTCAACTACCTGTGATTTGTCTTACTGTTGAGAGACACCCAGAAGAACCTGAAGACCTTGAGGAAATTAGGCATCCGACATTTCAAGAATCTGAAGGGACTAGGGAGGTTAAAGATACTATCTCGGAGGTTGTTATTAGTTCCTATACCAAACCCTAGAAGTTGTGGAAATTCAATATAGGAACTGATGAGCATCCTAAGCTAGCATCCATTGAATACTATTGGGATGAACAGACTGTGACAAAGATACACGCTCTGTCGTAGGAATATGAGGATCTATTTCCTACAATTTTTTCATAATTAAAAGGTATTAAGGGAGATTTAGGGGAGATGAGGAAACAGTTAAATCTTGAATCAAGATCAGTCAAGCATAGGCCATATCGACTTAATCCCCGAGTTAAAGAGAAAGTGAAGCAGAAATTGAAAGAATGCTCACAATTGGGTTGATTTTCATTTTCAATAAGATTCAATGGATCAATCCTATTGTGATACAAAACAAGAAATGTGTGGATGATATACAAGTTTGTGTGGATTACAGAAGCTTGAACGTTTCTCTTTTACATGACCCCTTTCCCACCCCCTTTAGCGATGAGATACTAGATCAAGTAGCGGGAAATAAGGCATGTTCCTTTACAAATGGGTTCTTCGGATATCACCAAGTTCGACTCGCTGAGGAATATAAGAAGAAGACTACTTTCACTACTGAGTGGGGATCATTTTCCTACAACGTTATTCCTTTTGGGCTTAAGAATTCCCCCACAGTATTTTCTCGGGTTGTGATCACGGCATTCTGTGATTTCATCCATAAGTTCCTTGAGGTATACCTTGAAGATTGGACTATATACAACTTACTTAAAGAGCACATTGGGATATTATGATTGATGTTGGACCGTTGTAGACAACTACAGATTTACCTTGATCTAATAAAATGTATTTTTTGTGTACCATTTGACAATCTGCTAGGTCATATTGTTTGTTGGGAAGGAGTGTTGGTAGATCCTGTGAAAATTGCAGTCATTCTCAATATGCCTCCTACCATTGTCAAGCAGTTGCGCATGACCCAGAGACATACTGGATATTACTGTCGATTTATCAGGGGTTACACAAGCCTAACAACACCTTTGGAACAACTTATGAAGAAATATGAAGCATTTTGTTGGACTCGGGACTATGATCAAACATTTGACCTACTAAAAAAGAAGTTGAGCACTGCACCCATTCTAACTTTTCCTAACTAGAAAATTGAATTTCATGTACATATCGATGCTTCTGCAGTTGCGCTAGGAACTATTCTTGCGCAACCAGGGGAAGGAAACTTGGACCATCCTATATACTTCACTAGTCATAAACTTTCCCAAGATGAACGCAACTACACCACAACCAAAAGGGAAGGTTTGGCTATGATGTATGCTTTACAAAAGTTTAGG
>SNQJ01S0108237.1:10076-29580 GCA_010110895.2 Picea sitchensis
AAGTGACATATTTCACTTTTGACTTAAAACTCCTAAGTCAAAGTGAAATTAGAATCATAAAGTAAAGTACAAGGGTAAAAGTCTTCGCCCTTTGTGCTTAGAGACTCATAAGCACATGGGGACCACTTTCCAAGGTATCCAAATCTCAACAGAACTAAGGAAGGCCACACGTGTGGAGGAGAGAGACAACCATAGAAGGGAAGAAGGCCGCACATGTGGTGTGGATCATACGAAAGTGATTGTAGAGTGTTTCAGTACATGTACGCGGGTTTCAATGGGAACATTTGTGTATATACGTGGTTTTAGTGGAGACAGTTGTTTATGTACACGGGTTGTGGTGGAGACAGTTGTGTATGTCCGTACAGGTGGTCTGCAACAGATTTGTAAGTTGGGATTGTCCCGGGAATTTTGTTGATTTTATGGTTGTAGAGAGGACTAATTTTGTCCTCAGATTTGGTGATTTTTGTGATAGATGGGAGGGTTGTTTTTTCCCTCAGAATTTCTGAAATTGATAAAGTTACATAACAAAAATTTTGTGTCTCATATGTGTTTATGATTCATCTATGATCTTGTTGTTTCCACTGCTATATTTTTAGTCAATAATTTCAGTGTAAAATTGTTTAGTGATAACAACTAGGGTTTATTGTTAGATCACTAGGAATCAATTTTCAGATTTGAAATTAGTCACATAGAGTTGCAGGCCAACCATGAAACCCTCTTACATCCCACAATCCTCCAGGCCAACCATGAACCTATCATAGGGAAAGCTTCTACTAATGCTTTCCATACTATTGAACAAAGTCTATGAGTTTTTGTATCCTTCCTTATCCACTCCTTGAAAGTTAGAGGCTTAGTATACTCCACTCACATAATTTGATGCCACATGCCATCTCCCTTGAAAAATCTCCATAAGCATCTTGTAGCCAGAGCTTGACCAAAGAGATGAATATTCTTGAAACCCCAACCCCAGATTCTTAGGCTTGGAAAGTTTTTTCTAGCTGACCCAAGCCATTGCATCCCAATCTTTTTTCCTTCTTTAAAGAAAATGAAACACATTCTTCCTTATCTTTTTTTGAATCCCAAGAGGAATGTCTGCTATAGATTTCTAATATATCGAGGTGGCCTCTAACATTGACTTTATAAGAGTCAATCTACCCCCCAAAGATAGCCATTTGTTGCACCATACATCTATTCTTCTTTCGATCTTGGTGTATAGCCATATCCAATCATTGAAATCATATTCATTCGCCTTTAAGTTGAAACCAAGATATTTAATCCCCTTCTGGAAAGGAATCTTAGTAAGTTTTAGCATTGTTTTGAGAAATTTGCATTGGCCCTTTAGGATCTTATGTATCAACAAAGATGATTTTTGCTCGTTTATTTTAATGCATGTTGCTCTCATATCTAGATCTAAAATTTCTTGTAGTTTGATTGCATCCCTGATTGAATCATTCCCAAACAATAAAACATCATCCACGAATAGCAAATGTGTTAGGATGGGATGTCTTACCATTTTTTTTGCCTCTCAGTCCTCCCCTTTTGATCCGAAAATCCTTAGATGTCAAAATAGAGAGAAATAGAGTAAGCTCATTACATAGTTTGATAACAGAGTTCACCCATCTTGGGCTACGTCTTCGGGTCCGCTTCAAATCAGTGAGACTACTCTATTAATTCTCAAATGCCAAAATTACAATGAATGGACTTACAAATACCAATTTTTTGAAGACAGCCTTCAAGTCTACTACTCAATCCTATAAACATAGATCACCAGTGAATTCCTCTTGAAATTTTGAGAAAAATGAGTATAAACTTGACTATGTTTTGAACAGGTACCCAAAAAGCCCCTTTTGCACGCATAATGAGACTATGGGTCTCACACATAGAAAATTGAACTAATACTTTCATACACAACTATTTTACATAGAACCGACATCACCATCATATTCCTCTCGAAACTCTGAGAAAAAAGAGTATAAACACTCTATACTTACCTCAAAGAACTCTATGGCATGCAAAACGAGGCAAACCAAAACTAGAGACACCTCTTGCACACAAATCGAGACAAATATTCTGTTGGAACGAATTTCTATTGAACGCATTCCAATCTGGCATGCAAATCCATGTCCCATACTATGTCCGGAGCTAGGTTTATATAGGCATGGATGACCTAACTAACCCCCTATATGCTCGCGTTGCTTGGTTACACTTTAAATAATATATTGTTTGTTAGTTGTAACAAGAGATGCATGTGGCACGTTGGTAGGATGTTATAGTCAAGACTTTGGAATATTCTCGTGGAGGTCATGGGTTCTATTCCATTCAACCCCAATGTATTTTATTCTCCCTTAGCCATTATTGGCCAATCGAAGAGTGCCACGTGGCACTCTCCGGTTGGTCCGCCTGTTGCCTACATCAACACCACATCATCTGCCACCTACCTATATGGATCTGCCACTTGGCGCTCGTCCATTGGTCCACATCACTTTATTGACTGCACTTGCCATGTCATTGTACGTATGACACATGGCACTTTTTTATTGGTCCAACTGGACCCTCAAAAATGCCATTTCTTGATGACACATGGCACTCTGTCGTGTTGCCACATCACCATGTTGATGTCAGCGTGATATCATTATGTCAGTGGTACGATCTATATGGACAAGCCACATGGCAGTCTGTGGGCCTACCATGTGGCATCCCCTGTTTGATTGTTTCCCTGTTTTATACTAAAACGCCAAACAACCATAACTTCTTCATACAATGTCCATTTGAGCCCGTTCAAATTGTGTTGGAAAGCTCTCGTCGAGCTCTACGCAATGAAGTCATTTTCATGAGCATTTGAGAAAATCAATTTTTGAGCATTCTTGGATCCTCCTGGATCTCTTTGAACATTATGGATCCTCTTGGATCACCTTTGTTTCAAGAATATCAAAGGCTTTCTTAGGGCCTCTACCACCAGAAGAAATAATAGATGAGATAGGGGGCATTCCTTTCTAAGGCCCTCTAGTAGGCTTGAAGAAAGGTACTACAGATCCATTAACCAAGATTGAGAAGGATGTTGAGCTCAAACAACCCTCTATCAAATTGACCATAGAAAGACTAAAACCCACATGGAATAACATTAACCTATTGTATAACCATGAGACTCAGTCATATGCTTTGGAGAGATCTAGCTTGATTATGAAGGCTAACATTTTTGTTTTTTGTTTTGTTATGATAGTATGGAAGGCTTCTTGTGCCACCCTCACAATGTTGTGAATTTGTTTCCCATTCAAGAACTCAAACTATTCAGAAGAGATAGCTTTGGACAAGATTGGTTTGATCTTCCTTGCTATGACTTTGGCAGTGATTATATATATATAATTGCATAATGATATTGGCATGAATTCCTCAAAGGTATTTAGGTCATATTTTTTTGGAATCAATGAGAGGTAAGTAGAATTGAAGGCACCTAAGACTTTGCTAGAGCTCCTAGATTCCTCTACCACAACCAACAAACCCCCATCTATATATTCATAACAATCCATATAAAATTTGATGGGCCAACCATCAAGAACTTGATTGTTTTCTTGTTGAAATGAGTAAACAATCTCTTTTAACTCCTTTGTTACAGGGTCCATTAGATGTTCATTTTGATTGTCCTCCGCAACCCTTGGAGAAATGATGAAATTTTCACTATCTTCGCAATATTGGCCATTTCTGGCTCCTTGAAGAGAGATTGAAAATGAGTTGTGTCTACCTCGAATATTTTTTGAAAATTATTTATTCTAGCCTCTATTGCATTTTGAATATCCCAAATAGTGTTCATGTTTTTCCTCATATTGGCATATTATTATGAAAGAAGCGAGTATTCTCGTCTCCATTTTAAATCCATAGAGCCCTACTTTTGAGTATCCATTGGGCACCTTCCTAATTTAATAGAGCCCTCCTTGAGTTCTCTAGTTTCTTTAGGGTTAACACTTCTTCATAAAAAATACCACTAACATTTTTCTCATATATCTACACGTTGTGATTATCCATAGCCTACAAATCCATGTGAGAGTTATTTTGTTTCTCTTTCACCCAATCAATAGTGAGATTTTTTTTACCTTATTCAGAGCTTCATTGAATTGATACATGGAAGATTCCTCATTGTCAATATTGATGTGCTTCCATTCCCTTATTGCCATCGCCTTGCGGTTTTCATCCTACAACATTTTGTGATTAAAATTTAAAGGGCTCGGGGGTTTTAGGTCATCATTCTCCATTTAGAGAAAGATGGGAGAGTGCTCTAATATTCCCCTAGGACTAACCCACGATCTTACTTTGGCCACCTCTGACAAGATCCTATTAGACACAAAGAACTTGTCACTCCTTTTTGAAAAGTTAGGCTCCACATCATAGAGGAGTTTGGTCTGTCATTCCTTCCCTAGATATCTCCTCTCTTCGTAGTGAAATTTAGGTCTCCACCTACTATGACATTCCCACTTCTAATAATATCCTGCTTGAACCACTTCTCCCAAAATTCCTTTATGTTCCCATAGGGACCATACATATTGAAAATAGTGTATGACTTTCCTTAGCTACGATGTTTTGCGAGCAATGCACGACTGTGTGGACAACGTCCTTGTTAGCAACATCTTTGCAACCAGCCTATGGAACATTGTTCATCAAAGATTTAATGAAGGCAATGTTAACAAACCATTGGAATAACAAACATGAGTGGTACAATGATTGAATACTATACCCTTTGATTATAACTTGGCACAATTTGCTTCACTGTTTAAATAAAGTTATCCTCGGGGTAAAGCACTTTCTTCATGGCTAGAATAGCATTCTAACTTGAGGTGACCCGGGAGATGACCACCAATAACCCATGCAAAGTCTAGTTATCTCAAAATATCGATGGACAAAACTAAACTTGAAATTGAAGGCATACATTCACTTCAACCAATGCACCTTGCACATGTGTCAACCAACTAGAAATAAGGAGAGAGAAAGTCAAATTGTAGCTTGTATGGAATATTTTGCATGCTATCAAGAACAAAAAAATTACTCCATTGTTGTACCCTCTCGTGTGTTGTCCATGTGTCAAATTAACTCCAAACTCACACCCTCATGTAAGGTCGGTGCACTGGCGGGGTGGGTGGAAGGGGTCGACAGTGGGGGTAGACCGATTACAAGCATCGCACCCCCACCACCCCAAACTTAGTTCTTTTGATTATTTTTTTTAAATGTTTTATTTTTTATTTTTTTTGTAAATAAGTTGTTTTCTAATAATTTTTTAATTCTTTTGTTTAGTTTTTAAAATTTTCCTCGTCTATTTTTTTATTATCTTCTAAGTTATGTTAATTTTTAATTTAAAATTTTATTTTCATTTTTATTTTTTAATTGAAAATGTTTGTTTATTTTTTTTTTCCATTTTTCGCTTAGTTTTGCAATTTTAGGCCCAAAACCAAAAAAATGGTGTTCTAGGTAGCACCATGTTTTGATTCAAGCGTTGATTTTGAAGTTTTGATTCGCAATGGCATTGATTGTCAAGGCCATGGTATGAAACAAGTTGTAAATTTAACCTCAAAATAAAAAAGGGGGTGCTACTAGTAACACCACTTTTTATTCGAGATCGATTTTAAGGTTTTTATTTGTAATAGTATTAATTTCTCAAGCCACAATTCCAATTGAGTTGTAATTTTAACCTTGAAAAAAGGGGGGTGTTTCTACAAGCATCCATTTTCGATTCAATAGTGGATTTTAAGGTTTTTGTTCTCAACATTACAAAGCGTAGTTGCAAAATTTTATAATTTTGACCTAGAAAAATGGTGCTACTTGTAGGACCATTTTTTGAAACGAGGGTAAAAGAAACCACTAAATGTAACCTCTAAAAAATTGAGAACTTTGGAGAGTTCTCGTCAATTTGGTAACTATGTTGTAGGGGTGGCGCTGACAAGACGTGCTTCTTTTGGTCGTTTTGACAGTGAAACAGTCTTGATGAAACTCGTGTTGAAATCACCCTTCTTCGCTCAGGTGTTTGGTAAAATGCAAAGTGAAAATAAAACCATTCTAGCACCTCTTTTATAGCGTGTGGCACCCTTTTACCCTTTTGGTGTTAAATCAACACGCTTTTCACAAATTACAAACTTTGTCTCAATGTGGTGTTGCACGCCTTTGAAAAGTTTTCCAAAAGTGTGACATGCATCTTTTAGCTTTATTCTCGTCGCAAAGTAATGTTATTATCACACTCCAAAATTTGAGGTTGTGCTACATGTTGCATCTTAGAACATTTTAATTTTTGTGTTAATGACTTTTCTTCTCTTCCTGAGGTGAGGCATATCACAAGCGAGGAAGTTTTGAAAGAGAGCGATTCATGTGTTTCAGTGTCACAATTTTTCCAACTTTAAAATTTTGTGAAGATGCAATATGTCACATTGCAAAGAACTTCGAGATCAAACGATAACTTGTGCTTGTCATTGTATTGCATAATTCACAAATTTGCGTATGTACGATATGTTGGGACGCCACTGAGCCTTTTTTCCTTTATCACAACCTTTGAACTTGTGCAACACGCCAGATGAGAGCAGCTTTGCTTCTTTGCTGCGAGGTCATGGTTTTTCATAATTTTGAACTGTATTGCATCTTTGGAAGTTTTGTGATACTGCGACGTATCACAACTTTTGAAGATTTGCAAAATTGAGCTTGTTGCAACATTTCACAAGAAAGAGAACTTTGACATGCTATGAAACATTTTAAGGTTTGTTTGAAATGAAAGTTAGTGAAATAATAAGGCATTCCAAAATTTGAGAGGCCAATCCAAAAATTGTTGAAGTCATGAAAATGATTGAGGACTTTGTTAAAAACAAGAAAAGAGAAAATTTCTTCAAGTTATGATATGAAAGCTTGGATTCTCTTGAACTTAAAGAAATGAAGGAGGGCCCCAACTTTTTCCCCAAGTTACATGATAAATACAAAAAATAAAGGGGAAGTTGTTGCTTACTCGACAAGACACTGGGGTTGGACATAACAAGAGGAATTGGAGTATGAGACAGTTCCTATAGTTTGATAGGGTGAAAGATTGGTAGGTTGTATTAGAAGTTGTTGCTTACTCGACAAGACACTGGGGTTGGACATAGAAAGAGTCAATACATCTGTCCAAGTATAGGAAATGGAGTATGAGCAAGTTGACCTATAGTTTAATACGGTGAAAGATTGGCAGGTTGCATTAGATGAAATTCCCTTTATTCTTGCAAAGGTTCTGCAATAAGTGGAGTTTGACCTCATACAATGGAAGCATATATCTCATACGTGTTGAAACACACACTGACACTGAGAGGGGGGGGTGAATCAATGTCTGGAACTTTTGGCTACTTTTCACACTTTTATAGATTAACTAAATTAACTGAATACAATATATGGAGTTCAATTAATTGTTCATAAGCATGTCTAACACAAACTGTATGAAGTAAATAAAATATCATTCTTTTATTTATTTAACTTGAATGAATACAAATAAAATCAATCATTTAATATCTTCAACTTCAACTAAATTTGAGAGATCCAACTCTTTAATACAAGATCCAGCTTGTAGTTCTCAGATCCAACTGAGAAATGAGGAATCCAACCCTCATAACAAGACCCAACTTGTAAACAGGCACCAACCTGATAGAATGAACTTTCATTCAATCCATTATACGTATATATTTATATCCACCAAGACACTTTCTCTCCTTCATATTCCTTTACTTATATATTCCTCCAAAGGGTGCCACTTTGAAACAATATTTCCTTTGGGAATGAAACATTGCACCCCTTCATTTAATTAACACAAATGGTAACTTTTGTTAATTGATTTTTGTACACCAATTTAGACAACGATTTTCGTATGAATACTCTGGAGTGATGGAAATGAATTTTAAAATTCTACGACATGGGTTTTTTGCAAAACATGCCCAATTAGGTGATACACCAGAAATTTCCCTAGAAAGTGTGCAAGGTGGACGGTACATGTGGTTCTTTGAAGGCAACTTGCCTAGATTTTCCTTTCATCCTCGGATGCCAGATCGACTTCAATACATATTACCTTTTCGTGAATGTCTAAATCGACCTCCACATATCTCCTTTGTTGGTGATTATTTAAACTCAACTTGTAAACATTTTACTTGATGGTTATATTAAAATCGGTTCCTTCTCAGCTGCTAGTCACTAGAGATTTGACTTGGTCTCACCATTTTTTGTATTTGCCTCCTCATTCGATCGACAAACATCTTTTTGATTGACTCAAATAGGAGAAATTTTGACTTCAATATTTCAATTCTAGTCGACCCATCTTGCTTTAGCCTCGACCCGACTTGTATTTAAGTTTGCTTCCACTTCGACCTTTAGGTTACTTCTTTCTTGGACTGACTCGACTTGGAAGAAAACTGATTTGAGAAATTCGACTTTGGTCTTCTCGACTTGTATTTCCCGACTTAATTTTCCTTCGACTTTGACCTTCAATTGGTCAACTTGTCTTCGACTCGTCTTGAAATCGATCGACTTGTCTTCTCCAACTCCCGTCAATCTGCAGGCTTGCAGTGGATCGACTTGTCTTCGACTCATCTTGCAGTCGATCGACTTCCAGATAGTCAACCTTATTGTTGTTTGAATCAACTCGACTCGACTTGTGACTCGATGGTGTCAATGCTTTCTCACCTAACATCCACAATTGACATTATGTCTCATCTCTGGACTCTTCTTCAATTGACATTTTCTTAATCACTTTTAATGAACCATGTCTTATTAACTTCTTTATTTGTGATTTGTATGGATCCATATTGGATTATCCATTTACCTTTTTTATTTGAACAATTTATTCTTTTGTGCATGGATGTTAATGACACAATCTTAACCTTATACAATATAGAACGAGTGTATCAAGCTCATACAATATATTAGTCAATATTATATTTCTACTGATATTCAAGTCACCTTCATAACAATATGTCCAATATTGACAATGCTTCTCAAACCAATAAATCAATGATGCTTCACCTATTTATCAAGGTTGACATCAATGACAACCAAATTGCCAAGAAAGCGGCTCTTCAAGGGATTACTTGGGAGGTTAAGAACTCTGCTAAGATATTTTCAAATAGAAAAAATGGTAGAGGACTATCACCTCCCTTCTTTGGGATCCAAGAATAAATCCCCCCCCCCCGCAAACACAGGTGTCCAAAGAGTTGGAGAGCTATATTGCCTCCAACAGGAAAAGTATAAGAGCTTTCATTGAGATTAATGAATCAATTATCCAAAGATTCATTGAGGTTCTTGCCAGGGACATAACATTAATTAAAACTATACTTCTTAAATTGGAGAAATATGAGAAAATGATAAGCCAAAACATCACATTGTATAACACTACTCTTCACCTACTTTCTTTTTTTCATAAGGAGACAATGTGTTTAGCTTTTGAGGCATGTGTGGCCTTTGTGAGAAAATGGAGAAGGGAAAGAGAATAAGTTGTTAAACTATGCAATGAGACATGACACAAGAAGATTGGTGGAAAAGGCTTTTGGCATTACAACATTGTATCCATCCAATGATAACAATATATAGTACATGGATGTAATCACCTCGTGCACTGAAGAGTGCCAACACTCTAATAACCCATCAATAGATCATGATGACAACTCATAAANGTCTAAATAATTATACTAGTAAGGCAACATGAACTAGTGCATAAACTGATATCATTTTAATCTTCAATTTGAAACTTTTGAATTGAGTTTTGATGAAGATGTGCCCAAAAAAACACAAAATTGGATGCTAAATGGTGCATTTGAAATAAACTTTAAAAGAGAAGAAATTTTAAAAGTGAACAACTACCATGTTTGAACATTCCCCTGCTAATTGGTGAGCAAATAGGATCACCATTCTATTATCAGTGAACAAATAGAATTATTGAAATGCTCTTTGAATTTACACACAATTAGGTGTTGAACAATATCCCAGTGAATAGTTGAAGAGCAATGAGAGGATTCTAGATTTCATGCTAAATCTTCCCAAATATGTTGATTTGATGGCATTGATTGAACTAGATTGAATTGTAGATATCCTATTGAGGAGACTATTTACTATGATGGAATTCCCAAATTTTGATTGATAGAACTTCGAAACTTGAAGCCTCACTATCATCATTGATATTCCCCCTATCATGTGCAAGGTGAGAAGTATGCCGAAGTAATCTAGGCTTGAGTATTTGATTCTTCTCTTTTTGAAATATCCCTTTCATCACTATAGTCGGTGGTTTGGTTGACGACTAACCATTGATAATGATACCATTGTACTCCATCAATGTACTCCCCACCTTAAGGTGTAGAGAGACATGTACTATCTTTGACTCATGTTTCAATTCAAAAGACATGTAGATCCCCCCTATTAGGTGTAAGGTGAGAAGTATGTCGAAGGAATCTAGGCTCAAGTGTTTGATTATTCTCTTTTTGAATCTCTTTCATCAATATAGTTGATGGTTTAGTTGACCACTAACCATTGATAATGATACCATTGTACTCCATCAATGTACCCCCGACCTTAAGGTGTAGAGAGTACCATCTTCGACTCATGTTTCAATTCAAAAGACATGTAGAGTTAGGTCTCAATCATGCCCAAAATTGTTCATGTGGAACAATTATTTGAAAGCCTTTTGCTTTTGTGATTTCTCTATGCAAATTTGTATTTACTTGTATTTGAACTCGACCGTAAAACTTATTCAACATCTTGGCTTTTAATTTGCACTACCAAGAAGTAATCCAACCATAATGAACTTTTTTCTTTTTATCCTTTTTCTTCTTTCGACATCTCTTTGAATGATGATTTGTCTTCCCACAATGAAAACAAGGATAAAGATCAAAACACTATGTTTCCATGTGACCAACTCTATGACAACGTTGGCATTTATCAGGTATTTGCTCAACGTTTTTATCATCAACTATATCATCAACATTCTTAACCTCTTCATTAACTTCTGGAGTCTTCAAATTTTCATCAAGGAAACCTCCATTCACAAACAAAATTGGTTTGGAGTAATTTGGAATATGAAATCCTATGCCTTTGTCATATCCTAAGCCATATCAATTCTTGTTGAATTGTAATTCTTCTTAGGGTCTAACGCTCATCTTGGTAAAAGACCATTTTGTACTTCTTGATGTTCTTCATAAATGTTTTCTTTCATAACTTCAAATTCACATTCATTGTGGTTGCTATCACTCTCTACTGCTTGTGACTCATCTTCAAGAAATCTTTCCTTCATCAATTCGATGTTGATGAATAATTCCATCTCATAACTTGGCAAGGAATCATCAACCATCTCTTTTATTGCATTTTTATCAACTATTTCCATTAGATCATTTGTGTCACAAGTAACATTAAACATTTGCATTAAATCCTCTATCGCAAGTAACACCCATCATTTGTATTAATTCATTTGTGTCACAAATAACATCAACTATTTGTATGAGGTTATTTGTTGCACAAGTTTCATAAACCACGTTCTCAATTTGTTGCTCCTTTTCAATTTATTTTAGTTGAAGTGATTCAATCAATTTGTCCTTCCAATCAATTTGTTTGTGAAGATTAAGAACCAAATTATCCAAATTTATGGAAGGAGTCATGTAATTGTTTGATTTCTAGATTGGCATTTTGCAAATGCTTTCCTCCTCTACACATTTTTAATCGTCACATGTCACGCTTGCTTGTACTCGTCTCCAAAAACCTTAGGGTGTTGGGTACTACCGACAATGCATCCCAAAGTGACATTTTACAATGATTTTGACTTTAAAAATCACCTTCTTATTCAATTTCAGTATGGTCTCTTTTATTGACAATTTTCATAAGGCTTTGCAACTCTACCCTTAATCCAATGACTCAAACTTGTTCAATTGATTATCAACGTTTCCATGAATCAATGTCCCTTGAAGATTAGAGGAACAAACACATTTTAATCTCCTCTTACATGAGATTACACATGCTTTCTAGATGACTTAATTGATGCCTTATTTTGATCAAGTTTTTATCCCTGGTTACACCATGTGTGTATTGTTTGCCAAATTAAAAATGTGTCAAAGAACTAGACACAAAACATCGAAGAAATCATGCACAACCACACAAGTACAAATGTTCGTAGACCCCCTTATTCAACTATCAAGATAGGTCTAGGAAAAGGGTAGAAANATGTGTGTATTGTTTGCCAAATTAAAAATGTGTCAAAGAACTAGACACAAAACATCGAAGAAATCATGCACAACCACACAAGTACAAATGTTCGTAGACCCCCTTATTCAACTATCAAGATAGGTCTAGGAAAAGGGTAGAAAGAATTGATTTTATTAGAAGTAGCCTCAATGACAATAGTGTGTCGAGATACAATTTGAAGCCTTCGATCAGTTGTCTCCTTCATGATACTTTGAAAAGGATTTTGAGAAAAAACAATTTGATGTTCAACTACTCTTTCACAATACTTCAACTTTCAAAAAATGATTTTGAGAAAAAAAAATGTTGAAAGCACTATCCAATGACTCCTTTTTGTTTACACCAATTACAAGACTTCACAATCACATTTTTATGCTTTTATGTTTACCAATATTTTTTTGGAAAAATGTGTCACGAGGCATTACCCATGCTAGTTGACAATATCATAACTTGAAATAATCCACTCACTTTCCTTACAAATTGTAGTAAACTCTAATTACCTTGTTTAACTTACCATGTAAATGTATCATTTTTCGATATAAAAGGCTAAGTATTTAGCTCACTTGTCGATGTGCGATGAATTCCAAAGTTAAGAAAAAGAATCAGATTACCTTCTGTGAGGCGCACACATGGGTTGTTAGGTTGTTTGTGCATGTGGGTTGGTGGAGGGTGATCTCACTTTCCAACAAGCAATTTCTTGTCGATGTGTGATGAATTCCAAAGTTAAGCAAAAGAATCAGATTACCTTTTGTGAGGCGCACACATGGGTTGTTAGGTTGTTTGTGCATGTGGGTTGGTGGAGGGTGATCTCACTTTCCAACAAGCAATTTCTGAATGCTTGGACTGGATCTCATTCATGTCAATTTCTAGATGAGTGACTAGACTTTTATTGGTCGGATCAACTGTCACTGGGTTGTTGAATTGTCACACTATAATCCTTATTTCCCTGGCGGCGTGATAGCCATGACCAAGGTGCCTTAGACCACACCAAACACAAAGTGCTATTTGATTGTCTTTTACATGCCTTCATTCAAGCTACGCTTTCCCAATATGTTAAATGTACAGCTTTTCCAACCCCAAGACATTGAGTGTATAGAGCTCACCTTTGGTTGTGCAGATCCAGGTGTTAAGATCGCTAGTTGTTTAGATTACTAGATTTTTTTTGGGCAGATCCATGTGTTCAAATCGCTGGGTGTAAAGAAGCTACAAAAGTAGAAGACTTTCAAACAATGGTTCCAAACGAAGATTGTGGGCATGATTGAGGCCCAATTCTACATCTCTTTTGAATTGAAACATGATTCAAAGATGGTACTCTCTACACCTGAAGGGGGGGAATACATTGATGGAGTACAGTGGTATCATTAGCAATGTTTAGTGGTCAACCAAACCACCAACTATAGTGATGAAAGAGATATTCAAAAAGAGGAGAATCTAACACTCAAGCCTAGATCCCTTCGACATACTTCTCTAGTAGGTTTTTTATGACTGAAAACAACTGTAGACTTTTATTTTCTTATTTGCTACAACTGTCACATGTGCATTTTCCCATCCACTACCCTTGGCATCAATTCAACTATAAACAATCGTCTCTTTTAATGTAGCCTTGTTTTTTCATAGTGTCGACATCTCTATCATGGCTCATCATCCATCATAGATCTCCATGGATTGCTTATCGAACTTCAAAATTCAATTCCTTTGGATAACTCCCAAAGGTGCATTCAAGCCCTAAGAACTATAGGGCTCTGGTGCTATGTTAAACTATGCAATGAGACATAACATAAGAGGATTGTGGAAAATACTTTTGCCAAGGTGCCTTAGACCACATCAATCACAAAGTGTTGATTGATTGTCTTTTGCATGCCTTCATTCAAACTATGCTTTCCCAATATGTTAAATCTACAACCTTTCCAACCCACGACACTAAGTTTATAGATATCACCTTTGGTTGTGCAGATCTAGGTGTTCAGATCGCTAGTTGTTTATATCACTGGGATTTTTTTTGGGCAATTTCATGTGTACAAATCGTTGGGTGTAAAGAAGCTACATAAGCAGAAGACTTTCAAACCATTGTTCCGAATGAAGATTTTGGGCATGATTGAGGCCCACTTCTACACATCTTTTGAATTGAAACATTTGTCAAAGATGAAACTCTCAACACCTCAAGGGGGGGAGTACATTGATGGAATACAATGGTGTCATTAGCAATGTTTTGTGGTTAACCAAACCACCCACTACAGTGATGAATAAGATATTCAAAAAGAGAAGAATCCAACACTCAAACCTAGATCCCTTCGAGACACTTCTCTAGTAGGTCTTTGATGACTAAAAACAACTACAGTCTTTTATCTTCTTATCTGCTATAGCTATCACATCTGCATTCTCCCATCCATTATCCTTAGCATCACTTCAACTACAAACAATCATCTCTTTTAATGTCACCTTCTTTCTTCACAATGTTGGCATCTCTATCATGGCTCATCATCCGTTATAGCTCTCTCCATGGATTCTTTATCAAACTTCAAAATTCAATTCCTTTGGATAACTCCCATAGGTTCATTCAAGCCCTAAGAACTATAGGGATTTGGTGCCATGTTAAACTACACAACAAGACATAACACAAGAGGATTGTAGAAAAAGGCTTTTTCCATCTCGAATTGTATTCATCCAATGACATAAATATATGGTACATGGATGTAATCACCTCGTGAACTAAAGAGTGCCAACACACTAATAATTCATCAATAGATAAGGATAACAATTCATAAAGAGGTGATCTCAGACTTGTGATTATCTAAGAATTCACATGCTAACAAAAGCTTCATCCAGTCACATAGGTCATCTTATAGAGGAAAGTTCAAATAGCCCATATGAGAAGGCTAACATAGAAGTGGAATGTCAAGATAGTCATAGGGAGTTGAATCCTCTTAAGGGAAAAGAAGACTAAGTGGTAGAGATAACCAATAGGCATGATTCACTGAATTTTGGAATGATATAAGCATCTACTCCTATAATGCAGACTCTTCTCACTTATAAGTAACTTGCTTATTTAGTTTATCTCACAAATGATTTGTCTATAGCCTTAAGCATAGAATTGTAGTCAACAGATTATTATCCAACTTTTATGTAATACCATTAGTTATTTAGATTATTGCTTTTATTTTCTTAAGCAACTTTTTACTAAAGGTTGAAAGCAATAAGATATTTGGTGCTATGTTTATTTCATCAGTTTTGTTAGTTGGTTGAGGAATAATTTTGCATTATGCAGACTAGATTAGTTGCATTTCATTTATTGCATTCAAAAATACATAAACAATGGACTGGGTCGCAATTGATAAAACCTAAACAAAACTATCAAAAGGTGGTCGGGCCATAAACCAGACAGATTTCGGTCAGTGTGAGGTCTAATTGGGACCTTTCATTGGGGAGAATCCCCAATCTCCCCAATGATTGCACATGGTCATTTAGGCTTATCAATAGATCATAAATCTCCAAGTTGAGGTGACAACATCCTCTCTCACTCCACTTTTAACACCATCAACAATATCGATGCCATGGCATGTGGGCCCTATTTAGCTTGTGATATGAAGTGGAGTCCATGCATATAATCCTATATCTTAATAGGAGACCATCCTAACCATGTAGATGCACAATTTTAGCACCTTCCTTGGAAATAAACAAGCAAAATATTTTTTATTCAATTATTATTTTCATATAGCCAATGTTTTTACTCTAATTCTAATTAATAGAGCATTGTCTAGAGTGCCTTGTGGATGTAGATTTGCTCCAATTATTGTTAATGGATTGTTATTCCAAATGCTTTGTGCATATGTATATTCACAAAAAAGTTGAGAAGATGCGTTCTTATAGTTTTAAATGTATTTGTTGCTTAGCTTGGGCCCTAACAACATTACAAGAATTACTTTGTAAAGGGCCTACATCTAGAAAATTATATGAACTGTTTGTAAATGACTTTACCATGAAAAAGAGGCATTGCTAATGATAATAGATAAATCTGGGTCACCTGTTGGCTTAAAATTCTAAAATTTAATTGGAAACCTTATGAGTCCTAGGTGTCACCAACTAGGCCAGATTAAGATTTGCTTTGTTGTGAAGAATTTTTTGAGTTTGAATGTCACACTGTGCTAAAGAAATTGTCTTAGTGCACTAAATGTCAAATCAAATGGTTTTGCTTAATGTCAAATCAAATGGTTTTTCTTATAGATTCCATTCGCTGCCAAATGGTTTTGCTCAATGTCAAATCAAACGGTTTTGCTTATAGATTTCCATTCGCTGCCAATGGTTTTGCTTAAAGATTTCAAATTGTTGCTAATGGTTTTGCTCCTTTTGCCGTCCTTTGCAAGTAGCTTATATGAAGATCATTTGAGAGATTGTTCCCTCCCTTTGGGCTGCTGCTAATGGTTTTACTACTTTTTTGCTATGTCCTTTGCAAGTAGCTTACATGAAGCTCATTTGAGAGATTGGTCCCTCCCTTTGGGCTGCTGCTAAAATAAAATGGCATTCACAATACAAAATGGGAGATTTGTTTTACTTTGTAAATTGGTAGTGGATTTGGTATCATCGAAATTCACAAGATTCGGCTTGCATACCAAAGAGAGATTAAATTGCTCGATGGACTTCATGCTGGAAAATTATCATTAGGTATAGCACGGAAGACATTATCATTAATAGAAAAATTGTTTGGGAGAAATTTGTACTTCAGACTTCAATTATCTCTGGCCAAAGTCAAGGTTGAAATCCCTTAATTAGAAGCCACTTACATGAATGGAAAAGAGTATAAAGTAATTATTTTGTAATGTGAATATGCCCAAAAACAAATTTACCTCATCTCGCGCCCAAAAACAAATTTACCTCATCTCGCTTTTGCATTTAATGATTCCCATTGTGGAACACCAAAACATATTCAAGATAGAGCTCGTTGCTTTGTAACATATTTATAATAAGACAAGTTTTGCAAGAAGAATGGCTTGATTAGTGACTGAACATGCTAATAGTAATAATTTGGTACTAGAGTACATCTTCACATTTACTGAGAAAGAATCCCCAGCATAAAAACATTTACATCATATTCCTCAAGTGCACTGCCATGTACCAAAATGCTAGCGAATATTTCTTTAATAAACACATTGGAGACTGGAGTCATGACTCATAATATAATGGGTGGAGTTTTGAAAATGACCAATATGTGATTGAATAGATCTATTCCTGGTGTATTGAAATTTAAACAATTCCAACAGTATGCTAAACAGTGTTAAGTCTTATAACAAAAGAGAACTATAAACAAGCTTAAAAGATGCCTTGATTCTGCTCAAAGAAGACAAAGGCACAGAATGCATAAAAAATAAAATTCTAGAAGGCATTTTGTAAGCTCATATGCCATTATAAAGATTGATCATATAAGACTCGGCTATGTTAATAAGCATTAGGTCAGTTAGTACAACTAACGTTAACAACTTACAATAAAAGACAATAGTATGTTCCATTGGATGCATCACAACTTCAATTCAGAGGCCAATACATGTCTTCACAGGCAGCTAATACAATACATTTTCCATATTACAAAACCAAGTTTATAGTAATCAATGATCATAACTTACTCAAACGGGCGGCACACATGTTCCTACCCCACAGAACAAAACTAACCCAAACCCTGAACCATTGAGGTTCCTTGGAATCAGGTCTGTATTTACTATCAATCTATTGTTGTTCAGAAAAAACTATTCACATATATCGTCACTTGCCACATTCATTATAATATGGCAATATGGACCATAACTTTAATAAGGTAAAGATTAGCACTGAAAAATAAGTACTCGAGATTCATCTGGGTCTACAGATTTGACCTTCAGGCAAACAGTCCTACTTCAGCATGAATCTATATATACATTTAGACACATATTCCCTGTTGCATGCAAATCAAAACTGATCTCAGATGGAACAGAAGCTGTGCAATAAGTCAGCCATCATATACTGTCAGGAATCATTTATGTGTCCATCCCATGACCTTTTGAAGATGTGCACTGCTGTCTAAAGGAATCAGCTGAGATTGCCACCAATTCCATTGCAGATATATCAGACATAAACGATTTTATAATGAAGAAAGGTTTATCAATTTGATAAGCTCATCGTGCTACTAGCTAGTACTTTCAATGCAGCATTGGCTTGTTAATTAAACCTGTCAGACCACAAGCTCAACATGTAAAAGCAATGTAGAAGAGTTTATTATTTTCATTAACATGGTAAAACTGATTCAGAGTTTCAATTAACATTTGCAATCCAACAGCTCGGGCTTCAATACTAAAGAAAACTGGTAAAAGACCTTAGAAAAAGCAGAGCAGGGAGAGAACACAACCCCTCAGCAAAAAGAAAAGAGATGAAGGGAATCAGTCACTTGATAAATCAAAGCAATCAGAGAATGCTCCTAAAAAGGTCTAAAGCCAAAAGCAAATCATAAGTAAAATGATAAAATTAAAAATATGGCTGTTGAAGGCCCCAACATAGTTAAGCAGGAAATAAAGAACCGCTAAGAACAAAATATTGCTGAAACTAATGTTTTAACATATCTATCAAGTGCATGAAACCATGTGCAAGCCAGTGTGAATTTGATAAAATAAATACCTCTCTAGTTGCAGCATCTAAAGGCAGGCAAAAAAAAAATTCCCAACAAAGTATGAGCAGTCCCAGTTCTTATATTCTTGAGTATTTACTATTTAGTATTTACTCTCAACTGATTTACCCTATATATGCATCCATGTTATACAAAACATTTTAATACACAAGTGAAATATAAGTTCAAATTTTAGCAAAACTTGCCCTCCATTTTATCGTGTAAAGAATCAAGATTGCCATCACAGGGCCTGTGCACTATATCATATAGAAAACTCAAGACATGCCCATGAACCGGAAGCACAGTTGACACAAACAAAGCTAAAGAAGGCCCATGGTTCTTAAAGAGCAAGATTGCTTGCTTAAGAGATGCAGTGGCAAACCTTAATGTATGATTTGGCCATGTTAGAAAGAAGATGGTGACAGGCTTGCCAATGCAGCAATTGAAAAGAAAAGAAGAAGCTAAATATGGATGTCTTGGAAGTCACAGGTTTTGGGAGATCAAGTGAGGAAATCCTCAGACAACTAGATCCTTACCTACCATGGGGTTTTATCATCCTCCGACCACCATCACCCCAACATTAGGAGGGGGTCTTGGCATGATTATGAAGAGTTTTTATTGCAAATGTGTTGACAGGATTGAATCTTACATTGGAAGTCAGACTAACCAGCCACCCATTGT
>SNQJ01S0108238.1:0-29481 GCA_010110895.2 Picea sitchensis
CTGCTGTTTTATAACAGCCAACAGTCATGTTTAGTTTTATGCTGATTGTTATGGTTGTAGTCTCAATTTGGGTGCTCTAGCATGTAGTTTCAGGCATAGGAAATTAGTACATGCATCTCAAATAACTACAACACACCTAATACGTCTTTATGCTGAAATAATGGACAGATCTAAGAACTAATAGCATGCATTTGTAGACACAGTATTTTTTGTCAACATGACCCTGGACAAAAACCCTCGGGGAAAACCAGTTTTAGATCTAGATGTATATATGAGGTAAAGAAAATATGGTTTACAGTAATCACAATACAAGATGGAACCTGATACAATAGCAACTCCAGAAGAGAAGATATACAAGCTCAAACTACCAGAAGCACTCCAGGATGGTGCGCCCCTCAAGAAAACTGTAAGAACCACTGTAGATGCTCCAGAAATCAAATGTGATGTCAGAATGGAAAACCCCTCCATAGGAATGAAGCTCCTGCTGCTATCCTCACTCTGCAACTGACCTCACTGAAATCTGATGGCTAGAAATCCCACTAGGAAGGAAATAGCCTGCCAAAGCCATGCGCCCTCCTCAACAGAAGAATCTCTCCAATAAAAAATAGAAGCAAGCTGCTCCAAGCTGTCATCAATGAAAGCTAGCGGCCTCCTCCTACAATCCTCATGCATCTGACCTCATCTCCATAGCTAGAGTCCTCCTCATGCAAGCAAAACCCTCTATGAACAATGCGCCCTCCTTTCTCTCATTTGCCCCTCTTTAGGCAAGAATAGGGAAACCTAAGAATTAATGGTTGAGATCAATCCAAATCAATGGATGAGATCAAACCAAATAATTCTAACTCATAACCCACTTTTGGGTTAAGTTCCTTAAGTCTACTCATGTCTCCAAAATCACCAAAAAGTGATTTAATGTTCACTTTTGCCAAAAGTGACCAAAATGCACTTTAACCAAAGTCAAAGTACAAATAGACAAAAGTACTAGGTACAAAGTGTTTAAACCTTCCCACATGTGCTAAGGAGGACAAAAGCACATGGGAAACACCTCCCAAGGTACAAATCTCAACACAAATGATGGAGATGGCAGCGAGTACATTCCTCGCTAAGAGAGTGTTAGCTTTTTAACTTGGGAGGTACTCCGCATGTTTTGTCTTGTATGTGGATGTTACTTTATGTTGACACTACTAGGCACTTATTAACCAAAGTCAAAGTCCAAATAGACAAAAGTACTAGGTACACAGTGTCTAAACCTTCCCACATGTGCTAAGGAGGACAAAAGCACATGGGGAACACCTCCTTAAGGTACAAATCTCAAATAAGGTCTTGTTTCTTATTATTTTTCTTAGGGTCCATTTGTTTCTTATCGAGAGGTCTTTTATTGCCTTCCTAGATCCCTCGGCCAAGCATCTCTAGGTTTCATTTCCTATGGCTTATCTTTTACCAAAATGTGGCTTTTACCCCCGGCCTTTAGCCCCTTCTTCCCACTGTGACAAAGTAACTCCCCAAAAGGTCATCCCTAATGGCCTACTAGGGAATGGGATGGATGTAAGGGAGATAAGATGTAAATGATAGAATGGTGGGATGGGAGGATGGCTCTAAACTCGGTGGCTAAACTGTCCCATGAATACAAGCTTGCTAAGTCACCCCTGCTAATCCTCCCAACAATGGTCAAGTGGATTAGTAAGATCCAAGCAGCTATCAAAAATGAAAGGAACCCGGGATGGCGAACCTGATGCATATATAAGAAGGTTATAACGATCAAACATGACACATACCATGATACCTTGGGCCAATTACCTCATGGAGCAAGAGTCTTCTCTGATGCAAGTCCAAGCCGATGGTGATGGAAGCTGCTGTTGCTAACAGGACAAGTCTGGCGAAGAAGAAGAAGGATGGACCCTCCAAGGCCATGCTCAGGTCAATCCTGCTCTCGGTACTCTATGTCTAGGACCTGTGGGCCTCGAGACATGATCTCCTAGTTATCCCTAGAGATCGGGGATAACAATCCCTAGGATAGGGGATAACAGGGCTCTCTAGCAAGAAACCAGATATCAAAATCATAAACAACATAATGAGAGAATAGAGGCCTCTATCTTTCTTTTATCCCATCTGTTCACCTTTTCTCTCCAAGTGACTTTTACTTTATTTTATTATTTATTAATTAAATCACTTTATTAATTAATTAATCATTTTACTCCTAAAAAGTGATTTATCCATCCTTATGGCTTCTCCGGTCACTGAAAGTCACTTCTCATCATCTTATCCTGTAGTGCTCTTCCTCTCGATTCCGATGAGTTATTACACTAAGAGGTTTCTCCAAGTATTATGCCCATTATGCCCTTCTTAGTGAATTTAATTAAAATATAACCCACAATAACTCAAAATTACGGAAATCGTTGGAATGCAACAGAACCAAAGCCAAGTTGTGCGAAATGGATCATGATGATGAAATATGATGAACGATGCAAGTCGGGCCCAATAAAACCCCTCAATATCTCTGAAACTTGTTGTCACCCATATCTGGCTACTCCGGTAGGCATAATACTCCGTAATGTGATAATGTCCAAAAGTGGGGACATTGCAGAAAATGATCAATGGATCCCCTATAGGTCAAGCTTGGAGATGAGGAAAGGCCTTGAAGAAGAGTCTTGTGGAAGGGTGAATGGTTGCCAAGTGTTTTGTACCTGCAAAGCAATGTTAGACCTGACCAAAAAAAAAAAAATGATGATAAACCAAGCCTCGAATTAATGGGGAATCAGCAAGATAAGCTTGATGTCTCAGAACTGAATCATATATCAGATTTACAACAGCAAAGAATAAGTTATAACAGCTGCACAATTGACCATCAAAAACACCAAATAATTATTGGATGATCAAGCCCTAAACATGTAGATAATATTCCAATACTTAAACTCAAGTTTTGGTGGCAAAATAAGGCTGCAAAAATATGTTATCAGCAATATATTAGGGCATCCTTGTGGCTGTAGAAAAATTTTGCTACAGAAGCAAGTTCTAGCCACTGAAATTCACAAGCAAAGCACCTCAATGAAAGCCCTTGACGAGAAGAATAATTAGCACCAATTACTTGCAATTTTCAGTGGTAGAAAGAGTAGTAAAAGATAATAAAAGAGTGACTTTGCAACAGCCCTAATGGCTGTAGCACTTGTTTATAACAACAAAGAGAATTAATTAGCCAAGCTAGACACCCTTAGGGCACAAGAATGCTTAGACCATATAGAATCAATTCCAACTTAGACAATTGCAATATCTCAACAATTCATGTATACCAATGCAATGATTTTATATCTCCAATGCAAATTAGATTAGTACCTTATCAATTGGGTTATGGGGTCTCTTGTGTAAGAGCTAGTTGTGTTACTTCTCTAGTGGTGTAATCCTTTTTACTCCCTAAAGTAAACAAAACTAGCAAGGTAAATCTAGGAGGGTGTAAGCCTTTTTACTCCTCCTAGCAGCCTTTGCAAAAGTAGCTTATTCAAGACAATGGTGATAGATCTTAGTGAAGGGTGTATGCCTTTATACTCCTTGAAGAGCTTAACAATATTAACCTCGCAACCAAGAAAGAAACAACACAAAGCATAAATTCCTTACCTAGTCCAAGAGATAGCAAGATAAATCCTTCATTACCAAGAATATTCCATCACATGAGCAAGAACAAGACATCCAAGAGATAGTGCCTAGGTTATTCCTCCAATAGACAAGTAGTGGCATCCAAACTTGCATAAGAGAGAGAAAGTGTGAACTGCCCAAGTAGGGCGAAAATTTCAACCAACCAATATGTAATTCTCAAGTGAGTTATGTTTAAAATGAAAGTGACAAGGCCTTTATTTATACAAGACCTTGTAAAACCAATTTATCCACATACTTAGGGTAAAACACAAATTAGGGAGGTCGACCTCCTCAATTTTCCCCTTTACAAATTAAAATTCAAATTTACAAAAGAAGAAATCCCTAAATGATGACGACATACCCCTTAGGAGTGACGATTTAGCATAACAAGCAAGACGTTGAGGCTCTTGAGGGAGACGTTGGGCCTCCAAAGGCCATATCTTCATGTGCAAGAGTCTCCCTTCATCAAGATGTGCCAAGTCATCATCAAACCATCCAATACCACCAAACCCTAGCCCTCCAAGTATGACGGCATGCTCCAGAAGAGAAGAGTATGGCCTCCAAAGGCAAACGTTGAGGCTGAGAAGGCTAACGAGTCACCTCTAAGGGATAATCAAATGCCTCCAAAGGCAACGTCCCTCATCCAAGCTATCCCAGGGCAAGGGAGCACATCATCCAACCTATGGTTTTCATGCCCTAAATGAAGGTCCAAGTGACCTTATGCCTTCACGATCAGTCTTTCACCTGTCAAGGACCTACAACGACAAACAAGTACGCCCTCCAAGGGTCCACAAGTCACAATATCATGCCAAGTAAGCCATATCTAATAAAGAACCATCCAAACATGTGCATCAAATCCCCCTTTTTCAAAATAAACAAATGCTCAAAGACTTTATACAACTTGCCAAATTTAGATATGGGAGGGGTGTCATGGCGCCCTATTGGGTGAGCCAATTCCTCAAGTAGGGGATGTTTCCAAGGAGAAAAATTTATAAGTCCTGTAATGAGTGTGAGGTGGACAGGGTTAGACTTCTAGGTATGGAGTTTCATGACATACAAGGGCTCATATTGTCTCATTTATAGGCGTCTTTGTTGAGGGCTAGCCACATCCTTTTCTTCTTATTTGTTTTTAAAGGCAATATTTTTCCAAGCCCTTTGTTAGCCATTAACTTTGCATGTGTCACCAAATTGAAGACAATAAGGGGCACTAAAAAGAAAATGCATGGCCCACATATGCTCTACCTTGGTTCACTTGCCTTTCCAAGTTGAAGACAATAAGGAGCACTAAAAAGGAAATGCATAGCCCACAAACACTCTACCTTGGAAAGTTTCAACAATTGATTAATTATTTATTTTATGGGTCCCTTACTTTTTTGAGAAGTGTTTCATTGCTCTCGAAATCCCAGGGCAAGCCTTTATTGTACTATATTTTTGCTAGGGCACCTCCGAGCCTAATGGCCCCTTCTTCCCATGAAATGAGGTACATGCCCTTCTTGGGTCAATAAGCCCAAAAACCTAAAAGATAGGGAAACGAAGGGGAAGAAGTAATGGAAAGTGTCAAGTATGAGCGGGAATGGTACGATGACCCTTCAAGGAAACCCCCTAGTAGCAACCCTTTCCCTAAGGGTGGCCACTTACTAGGAAACCATGACACTCACCAAGGTGAAATAGGGCAAAAAGCATAATTTCCAAGCAGGTGTTTTCAAAATCAAGAAAGGATCCTTTGCAACATGTTTCAATGCTTAAAATATTAAAATGACACTTACCACAATACCGGACTTGTTACCTCATGAAGCAAGACATGTTGTCCTCTGTGGGCCAAGTCAGGTGTGGTGGATGTTGTTGCCATCGATCAGATGGTGGTGCATGGTATGATAGGGGCCCCTTGTTGATATTATGGTTACTGTGGGAGGTATTAACCTCTACAAGTAACCCTGACGAGACTAGAATATTCTGGGAAGCAAGAGAAACCCTAAAACGTTGGATAATAACCCTAGGAGACAAGTCGGCTCAAGAGAATATTTATTATTGAGTTATTAGCCTCCAGAAGTAGAAGTTGGCCCAGTTAGGTCACTTGGAGGACTATAAATAAGAGGGCGCTAGAGCTCATTTGTCAGTCTCACTCTCACAACTGCATAAGACCATTGTGATGCACAAATTTGGAGAGGGCGTGCAGCTGTAGTTATTTGCAACTGGCATTTGGTTTTGGCTTGGACCTTCTCTTTGTTATGGTTTGGACTTTCTGCTTGGTAAGCTAGCTCTGTAAAGATGTACGCTACCTTGGTTGGCTATTAGTTTCACTAAGGTTTACCTTGGTTGGCTATTGGTTCTAGGGTTTGCTTCTGGAATTATTTTCTCTGTCAAGGTTAAGGTGCTCGGGGGTGGCATTTGGGCCTATGGTTGGGTGACAATATTGAAATATTGTTTATGGTGAAACGAGCACACCTATTTTTCTAACACCCCTGCTTGCTCATCTACCTCTCGGTACTCCATGTCTGCTACCTGAGGGCCTTGAGACATCATCTCCTTAGTTATCCCTAGAAATGGGGGATAACATAGGTGTATCCTTTTAGATAAAGGAGCTTGCATGGGGATAGAGCTCTACTGATTCCACAACTTGCTATGTGTTTTCACAGATTGTTAGTTCCTCGTCTGCTAACAGGAATTGATGCATGTAAAGTTTTATTCAATCTATTAAGAGGAACAAGATCGCCTCTACGAGAAAGCAGCAAAACTTTTTTTTGTGCATACCATTGTTTTCCATCGGACAAGGAAGGCTTCAAAGTATTTACAAGGCCTTGCAAATGGGATGTAGACCCTGAGGATGCTTCACATATCAATGAGGAGGATGATACTTCAAATCAGCAGTCAAGTTTGGTTAGTGTATCATTAGATGAGATCATATTGGAGGGGGCACTAATGATGACAAGGCAATATAACTGAATGAGGCTCAAGATGTTTTGGGTATGCATGAAGCAGAATATTGCAATTTATAGATTTAGTATTAAATTTATCACTGTTAACCTTCAAGCCATCTAGTTTGATTAGTAAGAATATATATCTCTGTCTATAATATGTTTCTAGTATGAGTATGTCTACATATGTCTTGCAAATATACATATAGATATATGAATTACTCTAGTATTTGCAATTTGGAGTTACAAACACTATAGATTTTGGAAAGATCAGATTCATTTGATAACATTACAGTCAAAATATGTTGCTGCAATTCCATATTCAGAGGGTACAAGTAATTGATGACAATTGAAATTCCATAAAGCAATCATCTTACACAATTGGGAAAGACCATTTTAAGAATGAGACATGATTTCAAAATCATAACATTGCTCACAGCCATGATAATAGCATTCAAATAATGTACAGTTTACAAGCCACTTTTTATTCAACATGGGATGTATCGTCAAGATTTTTCATGCATCATAACCATTTACCTCTGGATGCCATTGTACAGCAGTCACTGGATATTTGTAGGCTTCAATAGTTGAGACATATGTCTACAAGCACCGATGTATTAGTTAAAAGTAAAACAAATGAGTAATTGCAAAATAAATTTGTTTGTGCCTTGGATTGAAATGTTCCAACCTGTTCATAAAAAATACGAGCATAGATTGAAATTCCTCAAATATTTTGCTACATGGAAAAACTCTCCCCAAATCATTACCATTGTGCAACAATGAAGTCTTCTATGTGGCTAAGGGGAAAACAAAATATTTAATCAAGAATCTGAGTTGTATTTCTAACTATTTACCTTACTGTTCTTATCAGAACTTGTATCTAATGGGAAAACAAAATACTTAATCAGAATCTGAGTTATATTTCTAATTCTTTACCTTATTGTTCTTATCGCAACTTGTTGTGAGTATTTTGAAGAAACTTGAAAGGCCAGAATTTGCTGACATACGTTCAGGAGATATCCCAAACTACATGCACAAACAAGTCATTCAGACACTCGAGTCATCATATATGATTGACTTAACAATATTGACATTAGTTGAAAAGAAAAAAAAATAGTTTGTTCAAGTAATTTCATTCACTAGATTATGTCAACATTGGATAAGAATTTGGACACTGAAAAAATCTATTCAAGTACAGGATGGTATCAAAATCATGTTGGAAGAATGAAAATGTTTGTACATTCACAAACAAATATTCCAGGATCAATATGTGAAAGAGAGAAAATGGTCGTCATAACAAACACGGACAAAAAGATAACAAATTTATTTTGCAGATTGTTGGTGCACTATGACATGTCATTGCCCAAGTTCCCATCAGGTGTTCATAATGTTTTCATGCTGTCATGGACTTTCATGTGTTATGTTTGTTTTCAGCAGTTTCCCCACTAAATCTGTGTATGGTTGCACAAAACAAGCCGATTAACTCAGCCACTTCTGTCATCTCTTCCCATTGCCGAACTCAACAGATTTCCATTATAACAAGGTTCCGAAGCTCGGACTAGGCAAAAACTTGGCCAGCTTGGTACTCTGCAACTTGGCAAAACTTGGTTCAAGACTGCAAAACTCGGTGTTGCCCCTCAGTGGTAACTACTTCTAGAGGCACCCTTGAAAGGGGTGTTGAGTTGCTGATTGCATTAGCTCTCTTGCTCATATTTTCCAGACTCAAACAGCTCTTTCAGTTTCTCCTTCAAATATATGATTGTGCTAGCTCAGCCATGGTATACCAGGCCTCCTCCCTCACACCTCAGACAACAGATGCACTTGGTACATTATGCTTTTAGTATCCATGGTCATGGTACTTTAGTTTAAGATGCAATACTTCATATGCTGTGCTTTTCTCTTCATGCATTGGTTTAACATTTAGAAATTGTGCCATAACTTCTAATCTAGTCATGACCATTATCGCCATCCAGTGGATTGGGTTGGGATTTTCCAAACCTACAGTTTGCACGATAACAGGCATCAAGAAAGATCGATCCTGAGGTGGAAGGCCTTCCTGGTAGCCGTACCTTTTTGTCACAGCGTCACACAGTGACTTTACTCCGAAATAGGAAATGGAAACCTCCCATGCCATGTTCAGGGTGGGCTTCCTTTCATAATTTTGAAGGACAACATTGTATTCTTCTTTTCTTTGCATTCAGAAATTTACCAAGAAGACTTTATCATGCAGTGCTCAAGTAATTTTTCACAAAACAATTTTCAGGATTTCAAGATTGGCAGGATTGCAATGTTTCCACTAGATTCTATCATGTATGAGGGTATGGAACTGGTATTTAACCAAGGGCACCAAGCCCTTTATGTACCTCAATGTTGGTGCCATTGATTGTTGAACTCTTTTGTCATGACCCCAGTACAAATGTACCCTTCACTCAAGTATAAACTCTTATGTTGAACTCTTTTCTTTGTTATTGTGTCAAGTACCTTAGTGGTGTATATGCACACCAACCTCTGTCTTATATGCAGGCACTGGGCAGAGAGAAGAGTGGTTGAAGGGAAAAAAAAATGTGGGATGTGTTTCCTGATGATATGGGTTCGGACAACAGTGTTGAGTTGGCAATGTCATCATTTATGTTAGTAACTTAGTAACTTAGTAGTTACTGAGTTAGTACTAGTTGTATGATTGAATTTGTATCATCATTGTGTAAATGTTTACACATTAATTATTTCATTTTCGTATGTGTAATTCATAATTTAAATTTTAATATATAAATAATATATATATAACGTGTCCTCTGTGTCCTGTTTCCGAGGGTCATCGTGCCGGTGTCGGATACTCGTATTTTTGTGTCCTCTATGTACCATGTCCCGTTTCCCTGTGTCAGGTGACTCAGTATAGAAAGCAAACACCATTTACAAGAAGCAACACAATCAACATCGAGATCCACATAGGTTTTAGGTTTGTGACAAGGTATCATTCCACTAGCAGAAAGAGCGACTCATAGGCCCCCATGGGAACCTCAGAGTACTCTGATATAGGCTTTATGCTATCACCAAGGCTATGGGTGAAAATGATTTTGAATTGAATCTTCCACCCTTCCTTGGATTACACCTTGTCTTTAATCTGGAGTTGCTTCAGCCATACTTTCCACCTATGTTGGATTCTTCATGGGTGGAAAAGCACTTGAGCACAACAGAGCTCAACTCTAACTGTATTAATAAGCTATAATGGACTGAATTATGGACAACGAGTTGAAGAGAACCTACAAGCAGAATATACAACTCTTTTGGAATGTCGAACCAAGGCAACTTCTTCACCAAGGCAAGTGGTTCACCAAGAATCAAATCCAATAGAAGTTCCCCCATATGCTATAGGAAATTACTGCAATGGAGACCATTGCTACTCAAGGGGGAAGGACTAATCCAAGTGATTGTCAAGGGCCATCTCAGTATTGGTCCTGATACAAGCAATTTTCGTGTCATGAACTTCCGATGCATTTTTTGAGGCCTTATCATGCATTTTTTGAGGTTCTAACACCCAATAGCTAGACATTCAACTTAGTCTGCAAATTCTTTTTCCAATGAGATAAAGTACACCTTAAACAAAGAAAAAAACAAGAAGTTATGGTCTCAACAAAGATCACCTTTTTTGGGACAGCTCAGCGTGCACACTTAGCCCAAACTTCATGTTAGGGTTCTTCCATCTAAAGGTTTTTGCCTCTTGGGGTTTTTTTGGCATTATTATAAAACATAGTTGCATCCTCTTGTTATGGACTCTTTGCGAATGAGCATAACAAACACATCTCTTCTCAAAGATAGCTACCACCATTCTAGCCATTGTATTTATAGTATATACAGTGTTTGCCACCATTTTTTCAATAATAGAATTCGGTTCTCACTGTATCTCGGTGTTACTTTCCGTGTTAATGCTATCTTTCATTTTGTTATTAACAAAATCCAGATCACAACTCTGAGAAAATTGGATATTCAAGATAAAAATAGGTTTGAAATATATACAAAACTAGAACACAGTTTAATTCCAGAAATCCTTCTACAATTATGATGAACTGTGAAAATATACATACTCAAATAAAAATAGGCCTTCAACTTATTACAGAACTAAATTAAAATAGAATACTAAACAAAATAACATTCCTCACTGAAGGATGGCTGCAAATAGACAATGTCCAATAATAGACATTTATTAACAGTAATTAATTTCTTAAAATATAGTCAACCCTCCAAAAGTGATTGTGTCTCATTAATGCTCCCTCCTATCAACACATGTAAAGCACACTATCAAACCCAAAGGTCCTTTCAGCTAATAGTTGCATTCAAGGAGCACCTGCACTGTCAAAATCCATCTAGGACTTGCAGTTGGACTCGTCCTCTTTCCCTATACAAGCAGGCGCACCTAGAACACAAAGTGCACAGTGGATCTGACCTAGGTTACCATTGTGGCAAGTTCTTTGCATTACTGTTGACTCATGCCCTAGTGAACTAACTTTCCTTGGACCTCTTTTAAAGAAAGTATAATATCAATAACTCTTTTCCACTTTCTTATTCACCTCCTTTTAGTTAGGTTGTGGAAAATTTATGGATCCTTTGAGGACCCTTATCATCATACAGTTGGATACTTTCTTCTCCACGTAAAAAATCAACATGATGGCAAGAAGAAATAAGGACATCAAAATACCAACACCATTCTGGGGTCATACCTGCTGATTCTCATAAGTCAAAGATAAGATTGTCTTCAGGAAGAGCAGAACTTTGGCTGAGAATATAGCCAGACTCTCAACTCTTGCATGAATACTCCATGTAAGATGCCCTTCTCTTCTTTTCAGCAAGTTATCTAGGAAGTTTAGCAGTTTACATCTGAACCAGCTGATAGATATATCCATGGAAGTTTTAGCAGTTTTGATTTGGTATAGCCCATCTATAAAGTTCGCAAATTAATTTACAAAGGATGTGATTTTTATTAAATACCCTTTGTCTTCATTCCTCTGCTCAAGAAAATCAGATACCAGAAAAACTTATAAGCAGCTTTGCATAACAAATTTCCAGATTCAAGGGATATGACATGATAAGAACAATATAAGAATAAAGATTAAGCTCTATATTATTTAAGAATACTGCTTTTTTAATTATTTTAATTCTACTTTGTAAAATTTATATGGTTGAAACTGCAGACTGCATCTAGCAAGCTTTGTCACTTAGGCAGAATTTCACAAATATACGGAATATATGCTTCCATTGATCATGTAACAAAAGCTAGGACTATATCATCTCAAGTGCCATATTTCAGACATTGTTTCACCACAATATTTGAATTAAAATACATAATTCAACCAATACAGATAATGGGCTGTCTTACCATATGATTCTGGAAAAGAAGAGGCTCTGAGCTCATCTTACTGAGTATGTGAGGCTGAAACCTGCAAATGCAACAAAAAAATGAGTACACACAAAAGTACTTCGATTTATTTTCACTTCATTAGTTCCATAACAAAACGCCTTTATAGATTCAGAATTTGTATCTGCATTTGCAGGATCTGTGTTAACCTTAGCTTAACAAGACGATAGGTGAAAAAGAAGGCTACCAAAAATTAGCAGTAATTGACACAACATGCATTTGATTTATGCAAGATCTATAATCACATCGTGTTACCCCTTATGATGCATGAGTGTTACCTTATGCAATCCATCACATGTGATAGATACTTGCAGATGATATTGATGCATGAACGATCAGATTCAGGGGCACTTTTGGATGCACACACTTTTCTTGGTATTGACCTTATGGCTCGTTCCGACCAACTGCCTCAACGGTTTAGTGCTGCAGTGTCTAGAGGAAAGTGTGTAGTGCACAGTTTTTGGTTCATGCCCCTAAAGCTTAGCAGGTTTTCCAATCATGATTTATTCAACTTTGTGGTGATATTCTGGATATGCATTTGGTCCATGATGGAGACAACATTCTGCATGGTTCTATTTCTATGATTGTTCTAGTCATTGTATAACTAGGTGAGGTGGTATTGTCAGACATTGTTGGTGGTTCATGATGCCTAGGTGGGGCTCCCTAGCATTTTGATTGCATTGTGCCTATGATTACACCTTGGTATTATTGACATTATTTCTTTCTAGATTAGTTGGCATGTATGCTCCTTTTTACATTATTCCATGCATTATTATGGTTATTTCCCTATGATCTAATGTGGTGTGGAGCCTCATGTGAGAACGACCTAGGGGTTTTGAGCCTTTTGATGGTTAGAACACTCTATTATAACATCCAGACACCCCTTGATGAAGTGCTACCCTTGGTGCACATATGTTCATGTTAATTTAACCATTCAGTGCAATGTTGCCAGAGCGTGAAGCGAAACGGGAGCGTTTTAGGAAGAGGGAGCATCGGAAGCGTCATTTTCCAAAAATCTTCGAAGCGGGAGCATCCCGAGAGCGTCTATTAATATATATATATTGCGTTTATATTAAAAAAAACATGCAGAAAGACAAATTAGCTGCAGAATATATGAAACCATGCATATTTGTACATTAATATAGATAGAAATGGCGTCCATAGTACATCAATGATTAATCATTCGAGCATCAACCATCTAGATTCTAGCAAATACAAACTAGCATACAAATTTTTAAGCCATATAATATAAAGTAGACCATTAACTTATGGAATGAAATGAGTTATCCATAATCCAAGTTCCAACAATTGTTAACAATAACATGACTCATGACCAAATAGTTATGTTTACAAAATAGGCCATCTGCACTGAAGTATGAAGATCGAAAGGTCCAAAACAATAAAGTTTAAACTTTAAACTTAGCTAGTTGTTAAATACTATGAATCTATCATCTATAGACTATGACATATAAAGCAATGAAAAAGGAGAAACATCAAACAACTATACCATCCTCCTTCCACCACCACGATTGTGGCATGGGCCTCCTTGTGGTGGTAGTGGAGCCTCCTGAGAAGGATGAAACTGTGCAGAAGTAGATGTAATGTTCCCAAGTCGTTCCTTGCTTGGAAACTTAGGTTTTAGGTTGAATTTTTATGTTTATTGTTTGTTGTTTTGCAGATCTGTCTTCTATGCTTGCGCTATGAAGTTTATATGGAGTTTATAGTGTACAAGTGGCAAGCATACAGTAATAAACACATCAAATAACAAGATACAAGAGATTCAACACAATGGAAAAGAAACAACTTCAAATCTGACCTTTATTTAGATAGTAGAAGATCCTGATACAATAGATTCAACACAATGGAAAAGCAACAACTTCATATCTGACCTTTATTTAGATAGTAGAAGATCTTGATACAATACATCTGCAGATTTGGAACAATATAACTGAGATCTAGCAGCAAAAATGATAATAACCCTCAAGCAAGTTCAAGAAGAGAAGATACAAGCCTCCAAAGGCCACCCAAACACCTGTAGAAAGATACAAGATCAATTTATTTCCCTTCAATAGTTGGAACCTCTCTCCCAGGCTCAGTTGCACACTTCCTGATGGCTGAAGCTCACCAATATTTCGGCCCCCTTCCTTTGGACCTCCAAATCACCTCAAAACTTCCAGAATAGTAGATCGGGGCAAGATGAACCCCTTGGATGAGTATCAAGCTGAATGGAGGTGTATTGATGCCTCAAATGATTGAACCTCTCTTTTGCAATGCACCCTCCTCCTCTACAAATCGTGTTGAGCTCCAAATAAAATATAAGCAAGGTAAAACCCCTCCACAACTAGCTAAGAAAGGCGCCCTAGGCCCAATGATCAAATCCCAATAGGTTTGGGCCCCTGAAACTCCCTCCTCTCTCCAAATCGAATAGATCTTTCTTCACAAGTGCGCCCTCCTACTGGAAACCCTCATTGGTGCGCACTTCATTTCTCTGAACCTGCAGAATCCACCTGTGACTGAGATAGAATGGTGAGGGAGGGATCTTGCACCTTCGTGACCAAGCTTGGACCAGGATAGGTGGGATCTTTCACCACCGAGCTGATCTCTAGGGTTTGTTATCCCAAAACCCTCAAAACGTCCTTAGCTCTAGAGCTTAAGATGCAAAAGTGAAAATGACAAGAATGAGGAGTGAGGCGCCAACTCACATCCCACCAAGATACCAAAACCCTAAGAAGTGCCCCCCCACCCTCCTTGAGATGCTCAATGTTGCTTAAGGATTGACACTTGGAAAGCATCCAAGAGGGATAGCTCTTGCTTCCCAAGTATAAATGAAGGCACTCCCCTCCTCATTTCTCATCTATTCTTTGCCTACCGTTACTATACTCAAATTTCTCCCATCTCTCTTGTTGCCGCCTTATACACACCTGGGAGACGTGGAAGAAATCTTCAATCCACTCGGTGTGTCCTTGGGGGCAAGTGAGAGTTAAGGTGTTGTCACCTAATCCTCAACTCCTCCGTCTAGGCCAACTCCTAGCGAAGCCAAGAGAGGTATTCTCTAACAAATATACTAAGGCTTGAACTAAGCTAAGTACAAAAAATGAAATCTAGGAGTTTATTCTTTTCATTCAACAATCAACCATAAATTAAAATACACATAAACCAATTATTCATCCACGATATAACATCAAGCAAATACTTGCATAAAGGATACTCAGGTACGCTTGTTAAATGCAAGTAAATTTTAAAAATGCTTCAAAGAAGATAACCAATATATAAAAGGAAGCCTGTGGCTTTGCTAAGTGTATAATGAGACCAGTGCCTTAAAGTGAATCGTGGGCAATGCAGTTCGTGTATTTTATTAGGATAAATTGATGTTGAATTAATGAGATGGTTTGGGCCTCCTTATGTATCATTCACCAATCTAAAACTTACCGATCGGGTGTGCCGTAGATCCAACAAGGCGAGTTGTCAGGTGATTTGACACACGACACCCAGGGTAGAGGTCTTAGACAAATGATACCACTTAGAGATTGTCCTAATTAATCTATCAACCACTGACCAGACCAGCGTATATGAAACTTACTTCCAGCAGATCGAGACTAGCTCGCAACTGGAAGGGTCAGGAAACACATTGAGAGCTAAGGGGAATTTGTTTATTTTAAACAAGAAGTAAATAACTAAAATTGAAATGTGAGACTAATTACTAATCCAGACTGACCAGGCCTCTTTTGAGGAGCTGAGGGGAAGATTTATTTGCCAACTTGAAATTGCAAGATGTAAAGCTAATCTAGCAATTAAGTGTTACTTTCCAAATTGAAATTTAGTCTATGTGTTGTTGTAGTTCTTTGTGATGAATTGAAAGATTACTTTAGCTTATCTTTAGTTATGAAAGTTGAATCTAAGCTAAAATTGCAAAAATTGAGACAAACACCAAAAACACCGTTCCCCCAGGGGGGACGAAGAGTGAGAGCTTGTAGCCCCACTGATTTTATTAAAGAAATTGCACAAATATTTATGGGAGTGACTTGTGACCATTCATTAGAGGAGTCACAAGTCTTTACAATGTTTACAAAATACTTATTGAAGAAAACGGGTGCCCTCGTGTGTCCCGGATGCTCCAAATCCACCCAAAACGGACAGAACTTCCTCTTATCTGTTCGTCAACCTGCACAAAACAGCAAGCAAACAATGACAAAAGATGCCCAAAAACACTTTGGAAGTGTCTTGGGTTATTAGTAGGAAAGCCCCAAAATTGACCAAGTAAACTAGCATAAAAAGAGCAAAAATGAACTAAGAAGAGCAAGCTAAAGAGCTTGTCTCCTTAAGGTCTTTTTCTGTTGTTTTAAAACAGCAATATAAAGGCACTCTAATTGCCAAATATGAAAGTGAAAGATTTAAGAAAAGAACTACCCTTTAACCTATAAAATTTTTGAAAGAAAGCATGCTAAAAGGAGACTTTTCCTGTGCTAGATCTAAGTATTTTGATGAAACTTGAAAGTACAAACTTGGATCTAGTTTATCTCATGCATGTGCACTTAGATATTCAGAATTTTAAATAAGGATAGATCTAAGATACTTGCATTTCCAACAAAGTAACCAAAAAATTTTAGATTTTCTTTGAAAAAGAGTGAAGGAAAAAATTGTAGCCTTGGAACCCTTGGGCAATGGAGTCTTCTTGGTATGAAAGAGGGGCTATTGTCCTTTTTTGAATCTTGAAGATGAAGAGTATGCAAGCAAGCTCCACTTCCCTTCAAGTATGAGACCCTACAAGCTTCAACACACTTACAAACACAATGTCAAATAGTAGTATCATTTACATATGAAATCTAGAAAGCATGAATTCTTTGATTACATATGAGAATCAACAAGATTTAAAATGCAAACAAGCTTAGTAAATCTTGTTAAAAGAAAGATAATTGATCGAAGAAGCAAACAAGTTTAATAGATCAAAGCTACAATTTAAACAATTGAAGTAAATGCATCAAAACAATTTCACCTCGTAGATTGGTACATGACAATGAGCATCCACACATGAGATCCACACCAAGTTGCCTCCAAAGCCTTTCTTATTCCAATACAGAAAATGATAGTACAAATTACAATATGAAAGCAATCCTTATCCCAGCTCTAACTAACTATTGCAATGGGAGGATGCTCCTGTATACAGCCAAGGGTGAGAAGATGGGAGATGAGAGGGCACACCACTTGGTGAAGAGGGGCGAACCACTTGGAGGAGAAAACGTGCCAAATGGTAGCTAGAGGGTTGCCACCTCTCCTACTACCTCAATGCATGCCAAATGGAAGGAGGAAGAGGATTGAGGGGCGCCACCTCTCAAGAGGTGAGCTGCCCACTCTAAGAATGCGCCACCTCTCAAAAGGGGCGCACCTCCCTTTGGCACATGCTTAAATTAAAGGCATAGATGCCCCATTTTATTGCTTTGACAAATGAGAGTCCTCTCCTTGCTGCCACATAGCTTTTTGGAGTTCCAATTGTCTCCAACATGTCCCCACATGTTTCCTTGATTTTTGCCCTTGCTGATTTTTTTTATTTTTTTTTTACTTTTTTGGGTTTTTTTGAGCAAAAATGATTTTTAAGTGATTAAAATCACTAATTTTACTCAACCAAGCGGTTACTTAAGTAATATGAGTGTTCTAGGTCCAAAAATGACCACCCCCAAGCCATATGAAGTCCCCTAGTACCACTTTTTTAATACATCTTTATTTTTTAATTAAAAATTGCCGAATTGTGACAAATTTTTAATTAACTGAAAAAAATAAAAAATCCCAAGAGGGACTTAGCATATTTTCATAAGACTCTAGGAGAATGTTTAGCATGGTAATATACATTAAACACTAGGCTTAGATCCATGCTCAAGCCTAACCATGGGCATATACTCCGGCTCTGGAGGGATCGAGTGAAAAACCTCATAAATTATAAATTGCCTGAAAACGGAAAAATATAATTAGTAAGTAAAAAAAACACTCCAGAGTATAACTCACGCTTAGGACTTAAGGTGGCTAAGACCTTTTACAAGTTCATCATGCAACATCTCTTATTACAATTTTTATGAAAATGTGAAAAAGATCGGTCTTAAAGACTGGGTGAACTTCTGAACTCTGAATTTTGAACATGAAAATGTTCAATCTTTGGCGGCTCACTGGAAATCCATCCTAGTGCAACTTGGTGGATAACATCTCCCATTATTTTCTCTTCCTCATTCTTGCTCAAGATTTTTGGAGAGAAGTTTGTTGAAATTATTTGTAGCAACCTTCTACTATCAATAATTAAGAAAAGCTTTGGAGACATATGGTGTGTTGAGAGTATTCTTGGTGCATCAAACTATTGGAGGTGACTTGGTATTGGTTTCTTTTGTGTATGCAATTGCTTCAAGTTTTAGAGTAGAGATCCCAAGCAAAGTATTTTGCTTGGGTAGAATTGCAATAGTTTTATTGTAGATCTAAGTGAGTAGATTTTAGATTAGCAAAGTATTTTGTTTTCTCTAATATATCTACTCACCCCTTTGCTCTATCTTGTAGCTTGCTCACAATTATTTGCAGATCATTTATAGGATTGGAGAAACTTGTTTCAGATTTGGAAACTAGCTTATCTCATCCATTTTCACCTTCCAAATTTTCCACAATACATTTATGTTCTTTCCATAGAGTTTTTTTAGTATTCTAACATATAGAATAGGTCATTTTAATCATATTTGTTTGTTGATTTTTTCTGCAGAAAATTCTATGTAACTAACAGAAATTTTCTTGAGTTTGTGTCACTTTTTGCAGCATTTCCAGCAAATTTTTCATTTTTGGTTTTTTGCAGGTTGGTGACAAAAAGAAGGATCTACAGCCCATTCAGGGCATCTACAAGCTAAGGATCAACCTCCCAAAGTTGGGGTAACAAATACCCACATCTTTCTTTCATATATCTCATTGTAAGCAAGCCCAAGAGAGTCTCTAGGGCTTGCATTTCTACAAAGTCTTGCAAATTTCTGCCTTTTTTCTTTTCTTAGTTTGCCTACACCTAGGAAAGAGTTTGGCCAAGCCAAACATCCTAAAACATAAAGTTAGATTGTAGATTTAAATTTCAGCATTTGTTTTTATTTACTTGCTTGCCCCACTTGTCTTTAAAACAAGGTTGTGTGGCTAGGATAAGTTTTGTTTCAAGTTATTTATTTTATTACCCACTTGTGCACAAAACTGGAAGACTTTGTCCTCCATCTTGTGCACTTGTTGTGGTTGCCATAGTTTAAATTTATTTCAAGTCATTTCATTTATTATTTGTTTGCCTACACCTAGGAAAGTGTTTGGCCAAGCCAACCATCCTAAATCGTAAGGCTAGGTAGATGTTAATAATTATTTCTTCTATTTGTTCATGCTTTATGGTTTACATCTTTAGATCTTAGAAGCTAATCATATAATGTTTGTTCAAGCCCATGGAGGCATAATCATTTACTTGTCTATTCTATTTTACTTTCAAGTCATTGCAAGTTATTTCATTTCAAGTACTTTACTCTTTCAAGCCATTTTACTTTCAAGTACTTCTAGTCTCTTACAATTTACTTTTGTCTAGTACTTTTATTTCACTTGCAAGCTCTTTTACTTTCAAGCACTCTACATTGCAAGCATTTAATTTAAGTTAACCTAATCAATTTAAGGTTCAATTTATCTTTAGATCTTTAGGGCCTTAATCAAACTAGTTTAATTAGAGCACCTTTAATTGTCTCAACTTTGCTATCAAAAAAGGGACTTAACGAAAGAACTTGGGGTGCTAGATCAAGGATGGTCTCATGGCACTAGGTGTCCCCCTTGTTTGAGTACTTTTGTTCCCCGGATTGACCTGTGGAGCTAGGGTGGGGCCTTGTTTGCCTCACTTATTGAGCACCCAGCAGTCCTTTTGGTATAAGCGGGGAGAGTTCTAGGGAAGTCACATAGTTTTAGGATTCACACTTTCATTTAACTAACTTAGTCAATCCTAAAACTTATCCACCTCAACCTTGTTTCAATTTCATTATCTTTCATGGTTCATGCTTTATGGTTTTGCAAGCACTTTCATGCAAGTTACTTTACATGCAATTTTATTAAGCAATTTGTGGATGTTAACTAAGTGAACTTAGAAGTTGCGCATTGCTTGCCCTTGGAGGCTTTCTTGCTTTATCTTTCATCCATCTAAAGTTGTGCACTTGCCCTTGGAGGCTTCTTTTGGGTAACTTTTATCAATTTTTGAGTTGTGTATTGAATCATTGGCTTAACCCCTTGAAGTTGCACATCTTGTGGAGGCAACTTCACTGTTTGGGTTTGATTGTTGTGTATTTGTGTTGAATGCCATTGAAACAACCCCTTGAAGTTGCGCATCTTGTGGAGGCACTTCATTGTTTGGGTTTGTTGGCTTGTTGTGTTGTGGTGATCTTTGCTTGAGCAATCTTTCCTTTCCCTACACAATCAAGTTAGTTCAAGTTAGTGCTTGTTCCCTTTCTTGTTCATAATTGTATCTTGTTGTATCTCTTCGATATTCTTTACATCTTAACTTTGTAGATAATTGTTTATATCATTTATTTGTATCTAATTCAATTGTTTTGTAAAGTGATTCTTTTGTATCTAGTTGTAATCTTTTGTAAAGTCTAATTTCTTTTTAACTTTAGTTGACCCCTTTGCCCAACCTTAGGCACTGGTCTTAGTTGACTTAGGGAAAGGGTTTGCCTTAGCATTGAAATCTTGCACTTTGCATTGTTTGCCTCTCATATAGGCTAGACTCCCCCAAACCTTTAACTAATTAAAAACCAACTCCTAGAATTAACCTTTAATCTCACATAGTAACTAGGGTCTACCCCCCTTGGCTTCCGTAGGAGTAAGCCTAGACGGAAGAAGTTCAAGTCGAGGTGACAGTGGGCTTGAGCTTAGGCATTGTGCCTCCAACGACACACTAAGTGGATTGGACTTAGTCCACGTTTGCAAGTGTGTATAAGGACGGCAACAGCTTCCAAGAAAATTTCCACGGTTGAAAAGTAAGTTAAAGTAAAAGTTTGAATGTGTTTTGCTGCAGCCCTAATGGCTGTAGTTTTTAATTGATTATAACTAGAGAACTACCAAGCCAACCTAGATGCCTTAGTGGCTTGAGCAAGCTTAAGAGACTAAGAAGAGATTCCAACTTAAATAAATTCAATATCTCTCAAAATCACGTGTACCAATGCAAATAATTTATGTCTCCAATGCAAAGATTAGATTAGTGCCTAGTTTATTGGATTATGGAGTCTTCGATGTATGCGTTGGATCCACAATATCTTTAGGGGTGTAAGCCCTTTTACTCCCTAGAGCATGAAAAAATAACAAAGGTAAACCTAGGAGGTTGTAAGCCCTTTTACTCCTCCTAGTAACCTTGCAAAAATTGACTTATCAACTAGCAAATAAGATGAAGCTCGGTGGAGGGTGTATGCCCTTATACTCCTCCAAGGGTTTTAAACAAGAACAATATGAAACAATAAGAAATTACCAACAATTGCAGAAATTTCCTTACCAATTCCACAAGATAGCAAGATAAAACCCTAGCTTTACCAAGTATATTCCATCCACATGCAAGAACAAGCCTCAAAGAAGGATAGTGCACCACTTTTCTCCACAAGAACAAGTACTAGCATCCAAAAAATTGCATAAGAGAGAGAGAGAGATGTAATTTTCCCAAGAGGGGCGAAAATTTCAGCCAAGTAGCTCTTCTCACATGAAAGAGTTATGATAAAATGAAATGAATTAGGTCTTTATTTATACCAGACCTCAATAATAAGTTTGTCCACATAATATTAGGGTAAACCACAAAATAGGGAGGCCAACCTTCCTTATTTTGCACCTTTACAATTTAAATTTAAATTTTGCACAAAAAGAAACCCTAAAGGTGATGTTAAGCCCTTCTAGGGTGACATCTAGGAAAAAATGGCAAGTTGTTGAGCATAGGGAGGAAGTCGTTGGGTCTCCAAAGGCCTTCCCTTCATGCGCTAGATTCTTCTTCATGGTGCTAGGGGTCCTCCTCATCACAAGGTGCCAAGTGTCCATCAAATCATTATCACCTCTATCAAACCCTAGCCCTAGTCAAGACATCCAGTCCCAAAAGTGCGGTGTAAGGCCTCCAAAGGCAAGTCGTTGGGCTAGATAGGGCTACGTGTCAGCTCCAAGGTCTCCTCTCTTGCCTCCAAAGGAAACGTCCAACCTCTGTCTTGCCCCAAAGTTTGGGTTTGGGTCATTTATTACTTGAAAAATTTTACTTGCCCTGATCATTTGGTCAATCATAAGAGGAGAGCCCTAAGGCTCAAGGCCATGAAGTATTGCTTGACACAAGATGGTCTTGGATGGAGGAACCTCAATGGGGTAATCCTCAAGTGTGTGAATAAGGAAGAAGCAAACAAATTAGTCACCGATTTTCCCTCAGGGTATTGTGGAGGCCACTTTGAGGCTCGCACTACTACCCATAAGATCCTAAGGGAAGGATATTATTGGCCCACAATTTGCTCTGAAACACATCTATACGTCAAATCCTGTCGACCTTGTCAATTCTTTACCAGGAAACAACGCTTCCCTTCCCTCCCTCTTAAACCAATCGTCGTGGAAGCACATTTTCAACAATGGGGACTGGATTTCATTGGCGAGTTCAAGGACAACTCTAGTAATGTTTACTGGTGGGTTTTAACTGCCACAGATTACTACACCAGATGGGTGGAAGCCATCCAAATGAAGAAAGCAACAGAAGAGGTTGTGATGAAATTCCTTGAGGAAAAAATTATCACTAGATTTGGTGTTCCTACAAAGATAACCACGGATAATGCCAAGGCTTTTAGCTCTATGGCGCTTAATGAGTTTTTTTTCAAATATGGAATTGTCTTGTCGCACTCCTCGAATTATTATCCTCAAGGAAATGGACTAGCAGAGTCCAGCAATAAGAACATTATGAGTATTGTAAAGAAGATTGTTGGAGAAAAAAAGAAAAGTTGGGATAGCAAGATCAAGTATGCCTTATGGGCAGATCACACAACCACTAAGACCTCTACTGGGAAAACCTCAATCGAATTAGTTTATGGGATAGAAGAACGCCTACCTATAAACCTCCAAATTCCAGCCTTGCAAGTAGCTCAACACTTCGTCGTAGATAAAGAAGCATTACAAGGGCGAATTGATCAACTCATAGAGTTCGATGAAACTCGAAGAATGGCCTTTGATCAAATGGAAAAGAACCAAGAGAAAATAAAAGAGACGTTTGACCGTAAAGCAAGGAAAAGAGATTTCAAGAAAGGAGACCAAGTCCTAATGTGGGATAAAAGAAGAGAAAAACCTAGAATGCATCAAAAGTTTAATAGTCTGTGGTTGGGACCCTACAATATCGAAGAGATATCTGGGTTCGATTCCTTTTATTTGTCCACAACAAAAGGGAGGAGGATTCCATTGCCAGTAAATGGATCCCTCCTCAAACATTATTTCCAAGGTGGTACTTGACTTCTTCAGGGCCCAGTACCCAGGTAAGTAGGTAGGTCATCTTGCTTTCTTGCATTTGCATCTTGATTGCTCATAGTAGTTTAGCCGCATTTCATGTTTCATTTTTCTCTACTTGCATATTGCTTTCATTATATTACAAATTTAGTTTAGAATTTTTTGAAAAAAATGAAAAAAATAAAAATCTAGATTAGTTGTCATTTTTAGTTTTTGGATTTCGGATGTACATGGACAAAGGGTGATAGAGCCACACTAGATTTTGTGATTTTATGTTTCAGTGTAGGCATAAGTCCGACTAGGAGATGTTGTGGTTCTCATGCACTCTACGGCGAGTACATGTCCCCGAGTAGGAGCCAGATAATATCCCCATTTCCTAGGAATAACTAAGGAGATGATGTCTCGAGGCCCTCACATCACAGACATGGAGTACCGAGAGACAGATGGCTGACAGGGTCCACTGGCACAAACAGAGGCCCGCCTCACCACCATAGAACTCAGATTCATCACGATGGTATCTGCCACACCAACTTGCTTCCAGAAGACATTGGGTCTTTGTCCATGAGGTACAAGCCAAGTATCATGGTGAGTGTCATTTCAATATTTGAGGCATTTGAGTCTGTTGCATTTAAAAGTTGCTTTTGATTATGTAACATCTGCTTGGAAGTTATGCTTTTTGCCCTATTTTACCTTGGTGGTTAACATTGCGCCCTAGTAAGTGGTCACCCTTAGGGATGGGTTTGCTATTGGGAGGTCCCCTTGACAAGTCATCGTGCCATTCCTAATCATACTTACAACTTTGCACGCTTCATCCCCTCGCCTTCTCATCTTTTGGGATTTTCAAGTGTATTGACCCAAGAAGGGAATGTCCCTCATTTCATGGGAAGAAGGGGCTGAAGGCACAGAGGTTTGTAGTTGGAAAAAGCTAAAAGCCAATTATAAACCTTCTAGATGCTCGTCCAGGGATGCCAAGGATAATGAAATGTCTCTCATAAGAAACTAATGGGACCTGTGAAAAATAACAATGAAAAAATGCCAACCAAGGTAGAGCGTGTGTGGGCAATGTTTTTCATGCTTAGGTAGAAGTCCCACACATTGTCTTCAACTTGGGGAAGCATAATGTGACAAGGGTAGAGTCAAGGTGGGCAATGTTTTTCATGCTTAGGTAGAAGCCCCACCTTGGCTTCAACCCGAAAACATCTTTAAAAAACAAAAGGCAATAAACGGGCTTGGAAAAAGGATGCATTGAAAATGAAGTTGCAGCACACCCTCTACAAAGGCACCCATAAATGAGACACTACGATCCCTTGTATGTCATGAACCCCATGCCCAAAAGTCTTGCCCTCGTCCACTTCATCTTCTCTGCATGACTTAGACAGGGGTCCACCTGGGAAACACTCCTTGACTTAGGGGATGATTCAACCAATAGGTCACTTTGTCAACCCTCCCATACCTAAACTTGGCAAGTTGCATAGGGTCTTTGAGCACTTGTTTAATTTGATGAGGTGGTTTTTTATGCACATGCTTAGGTGACTCTTTTATTGATTTGATTTACTTATCATGATACGTTTGACTTGAGATCCTTAGAGGGCATTATCATTGTCTTTGCAGGRCCTTGCTTGGTGGACAATTTTGGAGGAACAAGCCTAGCTTGGGCTTCCTTGGGGCATGAAGACCACAAGGTGGATACCATGGTCTGCACACCGGATGATGATGACAACCATTGGAGGCTTGAGACACACTTTGGATGACCTCACCTAGCCCCTACAAGCCCAACGTTTTGCCTTTGAAGGTCAAAACGTCACATTTAGAGGGCTTGACGTCACCCTAGGGCTAGGGTTTGGATAGGTAGTGTGGTTGACTTGATATTTGGTACCTTTTGATGGAGAGAGGCCTTGGCTTGATGGAGGAGACCCTAGCACATGAGAGGGAGGCCTTTGGAGGTCCAACGTTTCACCTCCAAGCTCAACAACTTCCTCCAAGTGCCAAAGCATTGCCCTAAAGGGGTGACATCACGCTTCTTTTAAGGTTTTCTTATGTGCAAAGTCAAATTTAAAGTTGAAAAGGGGCAAAGTAAGGGTGGTTGGCCCCTTACTTTGTGGTTTACCCTAAAGTTAAGTGGCATGTACAACAGGCCATGGCATGCACAGCAGGCCAAATTAACCACAATGAAAGGGTTGTTGTGCATGCCAAATTGGCATGCACAGCAACCCTTTCATTGTGGTTACTTTGTTGAAGCTCAAGTCTAAAACTGCCAGCTTACTTTGTGACATGTATGCTATAAAATAATTAGAGCTCATTTACTAAGTAGATTTTGTTGAGTGTGAGATAATTGGCTATAGATATATGAAATAGGTAAAATGTGTGCATTTAGGTGCATATCAAACCTGGATTATTCATTTGTTCAAAACTACAATGAATCTTACTTTGTGACATGTATGCTATAAAATAATTAGAGCTCATTTACTAAGTAGATTTTGTTGGGTGTCAGATAATTGGCTATAGTATATATGAAATAGGTAAAATGTTTGCATTTAGGTGCATATCAAACCTGGAATTAGATGGGTTGGTGCTAGTGATTAGGTTGTTGGGTGTGAGATGCTATAGATGTATGAAATAAGTAGTGTGTTTGCATTTAGTTATCATTGAAAATATAAGGAACATGGAAATGGGTTCTCCCTTCACCATACTATTCATGTGTTGGTACATTATTGAAGAGATATGTCATCATTGCAAATATAAGCAACAGGGAAATCGGTTTTACTTTTACCATACTATTCATGTGTTTGGCACATAAGAAATAAGGAATTCCAATTGTATCTCTCACTGGGATGTTCCATATATGTCATGCATTGATTTTTTTTGTTTCCATATCATACTCCCATATTAGTGACAAGGAATACTTTTATGACATTGTAAGAATCTAAAACAAAACATGGAATTGGAAAATGAATAAGCAATTCATACTCTTCCTTATGATAATCTTGTTAAAAAAGGAAAATTGATTATGCAATGACGACACAAACAGAGGAAATATATACACTAAACTTTGCAACATTAGTTTTATTACACATAATCAACATACATTTCAAATATGGGATAGCCTTTTAAGTTTTGGGCAAGCTCAAGTGGTTGAGTTCTTTGAGCTTCATGCAAGAGGTCTTAGGGTCAATCCTTGAGGATCATTTCCTTTGTTGCATGCATCATTCGATGTCGTTAGTGGGTCAGGCATCATAATCAATGTCAATGGGTTGACACTAGGTATCATCCATGAAATGCAGGGAAGTGCTTGGGGATTTCCCCGTGAGATTTTCCTTGGAATAAAGTATAAATATGCACCATGAATTTATTTACAAAAAATTGGCATGCACAATAGCCCTTGTCCTGCTATGCATTCCAATTGTGCATGCCAATTTGGCAAGTAGAGCAGCCCATGGGATGTTGTCACACTGTTGTGCATGCCAAATTGGCATGCACAGCAACCCATGGGTTGTTGTCACATTGTTGTGCATGCCAAATTGGCATGCACAATAGCCCTTGGCCTGTTGTGCACGCTAAATTGGCATGCACAGCATCCCTTGGCCTGTTGTGCAATTGGTATGCACAGCAGCCCATGTTGTTGTCATGATGTTGTGCATGCCAAATTGGCATGCACAACAGCCCTTGTAATGTTCCCAAGCCAATTTTTTCGCTTGGAACACTAGTTGACCACTGATTATCTTATGTTTGTGTGTTTACTTGCAGATTGACCTCTTAAGTTCGGCCTTAGGGTTTATATTCAGTTATTCAAGCATAGATTTGAAGATATAATCAATGGAAATACAAGATGACCATTACACAAGATATTGAATCAAACAACATAGATCTGACCTTTATTGATATAATAAGCAGGAACCTGATACAATGAGGATGCAAATCTGGAATAACATCGGATAGCTCCAATAGATAAGATATGAGCTGCTACAAAATGCTCCCGACAAGAAGATATAAGCCTCCGAAGGCTGAATACAAAATGAAGATCAATATAGAAGAACCAGGGTCAAGTCCAAACCCCCCTAGTTGATGGCACGTCCTCTTGCAGAGCTGAGAAGACCCAATGTTTCGGCCCAGCTGAAGGAAGTCTCCAAATGACTCCAAACTTGGTAGAATGATAGATCAAGGGGATAGAACCCCTCTCCTGAAGTCTCAGGTCGAAATGCTAAGAGATACTCCTCCAACTGTTGAATCCTCCAGTGAAGTTGCGCCCTCCTGAAGCTTGTCAATGTCCAATAATTCGGCCCTCATGAATGAGCCCTCCAAATACCCTGAAACTCCCTAGAAAGATAGATCGGGACACTGCAAGTCACTAGGTGATGTCTCAGGGTCAGATTTGAAGTGTAACCCCTCCAAACTGAGTAGATCTAAATCTCAATAGCGCCCTCCTTATCTCCAAATTGTGCCACTGCTCTAAGAAATCAACTGGGAGGAATAACTCTCTCCAGAAGCACTAGAATGATAGATCAAGGACCTGCAAAGAAAACCTAAGTGCTCAAATCTCCAAAAGCCCTCTCAGTCCTGTGGATCGAACCTTCCTCCAAAGAATGATGCGCCCCCCTGTTGGAAACCCTCAAGGGTACGGCATGTTTCTCTCCTGGATGAGTGATGGTACCTGTGAATGTTGTAGAATGGTGTGGATGGAGTATTGCATCCCTGAGACCAAGCTTGGAACAAGATAGGTGGAATCTTTCACCACCGAGTTGTTCTCTAGGGTTTGTATTCTCAAAACCCTCAAAACTGTGTGCTCAAGAGCCCAATAGAAAAATGCATAATAATCCAAGATGAGTGAGAGGTGCACCCTAGGCTTTCCTTTATACCTCCTCCTATTCCTCTGTTGAGTTAAGTTAACCCTTAGGTTCAACTCTTAACTCAACCTCAAGCGTTCTAATCTTCCAGTGAGTTACTTTTTACCTTTTCAAGTCAACTTCAAATTATAACATTGAGTTTAGCTGACTTTTCCCCATGTTGCATGAGGCTATAGTCTAGTGGGGATGACTAGACTACTAAGTCTCTCCAAACCTCTTCATCAAGAGATGGGGGACATTACAGTCTCCCCTGCTAGAAATTGTTTGTCCACAAGCAATTTTGAACCTGTCTCCTGTATCACCTGTTCGCTCTCCCATGTAGCATCCAAAAATACAAAGTTCGCTCACACAAGAATTATCCAAAATACTTGGAATATAACAAAGTAATCCATATAGGACTGTAAATAATATATATAATATGAATAGATAAGATGATTACAATTGAGAATGAGGGCTCGTTTAGATACCCACGCAGAGGTGCCCTTAACCAATAGTCATGTCCTTTGAGACATGACCTTTCATTATTAATAATTATTATTTATTAATTAATTATTATGTTATGAATATCTATTTTATATGTATATTTATGTTCATAACATTGCCTTCCCCTTAAAAATGCTTTGTCCTCAAAGCATACTTTATGGAAGACTTATCTATTGCTCTAGCTTGTAATTAGTGTGTCATGCTTCTTCATTATTGAGTTAGTAATCGTTGAGGACCAGAGACGATAGGATCTTCTAAGCACTGAGCAGAACTGTCGAACTGTAAAGGAGTTTGCCCATCCTAATTCGATCTTCTGTGGATTTCGGTTTTTATAGGGTTCTTGGAAAGAATGTGATACAGTTCTACTCCCCTGATAGCTTATATTTTGACCCGCACTTGTAGTGGAAGTAATATTCTTCGACATAGCGATTATTTGTTTCTGTTGATACGTTGATTGGCTAAAGTATCGACTTTTGTGATTAGGATGTTGATAAAGCATCCTTGCAACTTGATCTTTACTTCTTAAACTTGCATCTTTTTCTTGATTAACTTTTGGAATTGAGACTTCTTGATATCTCTCGCTTGTTTGTACCTCAACATTTGAAAACTTCTTTACATCAGCTGGATTTGCCTCCTTTTGAGTTGTAAGGTTGATTGGGTCTGTCATTGTTTCCTTATCGACTAATGATGTTTTGCGATCTAGCTTTTCTTGTAAAGTCTTCTTATCATGCTTCAACTT